>PJEM01015974.1:0-27734 GCA_004023845.1 Helogale parvula | reverse complement strand
GGGGGGGGGAGTGGGGGGAGCTGTCACAGAACACCCACGCAGGGCCCAAAGCTCCCGGTTCTGGAGGTTGGAAGGCCAGGTTCAAGGTGCCGGTGTGCAAGCTCCTGGCTTGGAGATGGCCATTTTCCCACCGTGTCCTCACAAGGGGAGAGAGTGAGCTCTGGTGTCTGCCCCTCATCACCTCATCTAAGTCTAATCACCCCCCAAAGGCCCTGCCTCCCGCTGGCCCACGGGGGTCAGGGCTCCCGCTATGAATGGGGTGGGGGTGGGGGCTCAGTTCCGTCCCTAACAGCAAATGTCTGCAGACTCAGACGGTCTGCCCAGGCTCTGGAGTCACCGAGGGTCTCTCCTCCCTTCTCCCCGCAGGCCCGAGGGGGATGTGAAGGCCCAAAATGACCCTCTTACCGGGAGACAACTCTGATTACGACTACAGCGCCCTGAGCTGCGCCTCGGACTCCTTCCACCCGGCCTTCTTCCCGCAGGGCCAGTCCCTCAAGGGCGTCTTCTACCGGCGCGCGCAGCGCCTGCGGCCCCGGCCCCAGGACGCGCCCCGCCAGGGCGCCCAGCCCGAGGACCGCCGGCGGCAAATCATCATCAACGTGGGCGGCATCAAGTACTCGCTGCCCTGGACCACGCTCGAGGAGTTCCCGCTGACGCGCCTGGGCCAGCTCAAGGCCTGCACCAACTTCGACGACATCCTGAACGTGTGCGATGACTACGACGTGACCTGCAACGAGTTCTTCTTCGACCGCCACCCGGGGGCCTTCGGCACCATCCTGACCTTCCTGCGCGCGGGCAAGCTCCGCCTGCTGCGCGAGATGTGCGCCCTGTCCTTCCAGGAGGAGCTGCTGTACTGGGGCGTGGCCGAGGACCGCCTGGACGGCTGCTGCAAGCGCCGCTACCTGCAGAAGATCGAGGAGTTCGCCGACCTGGTGGAGCGGGCGGACGACGACGACGAGCCGCCGTCCAGCGAGGACCCCGGCGGCGAGGAGCCCGGCGGCGAGGGCGAGGGCCGCCTGGGCCGCTGCATGCGGAGACTGCGCGACATGGTGGAGAGGCCGCACTCCGGGCTGCCCGGCAAGGTGTTCGCCTGCCTCTCGGTGCTCTTCGTCACCGTCACCGCCGTCAACCTGTCCATCAGCACCCTGCCCAGCCTGCGGGAAGAGGAGGAGCAGGTAAGAGCCGGGGCTGCCTGCGCGCGGGGAGGTTCGCCGCAGAGAGGGAGGGTCTCTGGGCTCAGGAGACCGAGCGGTCTGCCCAGATCGCTGTCTCCCCCAAATCCGCATCCTTCACGCCCGCACTGTCACCTCCACCAGGAGGCCTTCCGGGACTGCGCTGGTCGAGTAGCATCTCCAGCCCCTTCTGACAGCCTATTTACGTGTGTGTTATCCGACTCCGTGTTCAAACACTCGTCCAGGTGTGCGCTGGGCCCCCAGGGCTAGAAGAGTGTGCAGCGTGGGCAAGGTGCGCCGCCGCTCTGCGGAGGGAACCGATGAGTGAGGGGTACTGGATGATGTGATTTATGATGTGCCTGCCCCTGAGCTGAGCGCATGGTACATCATCAAAATTTATATCCCCCGCTGAGCCTCTGTCTGCCTTCCTAATTGCCTTGTTTAAAAATATCCCAGAACAGGGTGCCTGGGTGGCTCAGTCCTTGAGCCGCCTCCCAGGTCATGACCTTCAACTCAGGTCATGATCTAGGGGTGCCTTTGAGCCCCGCACGGGGCTCTCTGCTATCAGTGTGGAGCGAACTTCAGACCTTCTGACTCCCTCTCCCTCTGTATCTCCCCTGCTCACACTCTCTCTCTCTCAAAAACAAATAATAACACATTTTTTAAAATATATTTAAGGAGCACCTGAGTGGCTCGGTCGGTTAAGCATCCGACGCTTGGGTTCAGTTCAGATCGTGATTTCATGGTTTCGTGAGTTCAAGCCCCACATGGGGCTCCGCACTGACAGTGCAGAGCCTGCTTGGGATTCTCTGTCTCTCTCTCTCTCTCTCTCTGCCCCTCCCCTGCTTGTGCTGTCTCTGTCTCTCCCAAAATAAATAAGTAAACTTTACATATACACACACACATACACACACACACGCACGCATATGCACACACACACACACACACACATATATTTAATATCCCAGAACCATTTTCTGGGTCCTGAACATAATGTTTACTGATAGCTCTGTGTCTGTGTGTGTGGGCATGCGCATGCGCTCGAATAGTGAGCACCTCTGTGTTAAACAAGAGAACGTGTGTAGTGTTTACCCGTGTCCTGACCGAGGTGTGTGCTCAGTTCTCAGGCAGCACACGCCAGGGGCTGGGCCGTAGCTCTCCATGAGTCTTCCAGCACCCCTTTATAGGAGGTGTTCTTATCCCCACTTGACAGATGAGAACACTGAGGCAGCTTGCCCAGACCCAGGTCTCACTGAATCCAAATCCTGCGGTCTTAAACAAGGAAGTATGTATGGGGCCCACGGCAGCCGGGGACTCCATGCAGCCCCACGGAAGTGTGTGACTGGCCCATAGTGTGCTCCCGAAAACTTCTACTTGGTTGCCAACACGTAAAAGTAAAGTGTTTTGGGGGTGCCTGGATGGCTCCATCAGTTAAACATCCGACTTGATTTCGGCTCCGCTCATGATCTCACGGCTTGTGAGCTGGAGCCCCATGTCAAGCTCTGCACTAACAGGGCGGATCCTGCTTGGGATCCTCTGTCTCTCTGCCTCTCACCCACTCGCACTGTCTCTCGCTCTCTCAAAATAAGTTTTTTAAAAAACTTTAAAATGTTTAAAAAATAAAAGTGGATGTTTTACATTAAAAAATCCGAACTCTCAGCCTCTCAAAACGTATACAGTCAGGCCCCCTGGCCTGTGCCCTGTGCCCTCCACGCCACAGCTCGTGGGGGGAGCTGAGTCCCCGGAACGTGTGTGCTCCCCAGTTCAGCTTCCTACTGTATGAGACCTTTGGGCCTTTGAGTTGGGACCCTTTCCCCATATAAGGGAGTGGAGGTCTGGGGGGAGGAAGGGGGACAATTCTAGAAGCAAGTTTCAAGACAGACCAAAACATTCAGACAGGTACAAATTATATAGGCAATGGAGACATCGGTATGGCTGTATGAACTCGGCATAAAAATCATGCCAGCCAGCATTTATTCTTTTTTAATGTTTTATTTTATTTTTGATACAGAGAGAGACAGAGCATGAGAGGGGGAGGGGCAGAGAGAGTAGGAGACACAGAACCGGAAGCAGCTTTCAGGCTCTGAGCTGTTAGCGCAGAGCCCAATGCGGGGCTCGAGCCCACGAACGTGAGATCTGACCTGAGCCGAAGTCGGAGGCTTAGCCAACTGAGCCACCCAGGCGCCCCGACAGCCAGCATTAATAGAGCACTGGCTGTGTACCCTGCATGTGCTAAGCACTTCACATGAGCTCTGATGGAACATGGAGCTGCTCACCACATGAGGACTTTCCTGCACACGCATGTTATAGAGGAAGTAACAGTAACTATTGCGTTTGTAACACATGGAGAGTTTCTGGCACCTTTTTATACATTGTTTAAATTTTTTAAATGTTTATTTTTGAGAGAGACAGAGCACAAACAAGAGGGGCAGAGAGAGAAGGAGACACAGAATCCAAAGACAGGCTCCAGGCTCTGAACTGTCAGCACAGAACCTGATGCAGGGCTCGAACTCGTGAACTATGAGATTATAACCTGAGCCAAAATCAGATGCTTAACCCACTGAGCCACCCAGGTGCCCCTAAACATTAAATTTTTAAACCAAGTATTAAAAAAAAAAAAAAGCAATTGACCAGTAAAACTAATTTTTGAATTTTTGAAAAGCAGAAAGGGGAGTGATAAAGGTGGCCTGAACTTGAATCCCATTTTGTCCGCTCTGGCTGTGTGTCCGTGGGCACATTATTTGACCTCTCTATGCCTCACCTTCCCCGCATGTCCAAGGCGGCTGTGCCCAGGCTCAGCTCACAGTGTGGAAGGATCCAGGGAGTGAATCTACAGGAAGCGATTGGCCTGATGCCTGGTGGGGGCCGCACAGGAAGTGCTAACAATAAGGATTGCACGCACCTGCCGAAAAGAGAGAGAAAATCTCGCTGGAGACCTGTCTGAAAGTCCCCGTCCATAGTCTCAAGTTCTTCTTGGCTCCAGTATACGCAGTCCTGATTCCATCAGGACAGTACTAATAAAGCCACTATTTTATTCAACTTCTGACACTTGCTCTTTTTTTCATTTATTTTTGATACAGAGAGAGACAGAGCATGAGGGGGGAGGGGCAGAGAGAGAGGGAGACACAGAACCGGAAGCAGGCTCCAGGCCCTGAGCTAGCTGTCAGCACAGAGCCTGATGCGGGGCTCGAACCCACGAACATGAGATCTGACCTGAGCTGAAGTCAGAGGCTTAACTGACTGAGCCACCCAGGCGCCCCACTTGCTCTTTTTTAAAAATAATACCAAGACTTCTTCATGATTCGGTGAAAATGCCATTCTTTGCCATTTTGGAGACCAGTGGTGCTCCCCATTTCACTTGCTTTCTGAGCACACATTTGAGTGCCTACTGTTTTCAGGCGTCACCAGGAAGGCAGGGTGACCAGAATGAGTATTCCAGCTACAGACAGGGACCCCTGGTCTAGTGGAGAAGGGGCAGTGATACCCCTGTGACCCTCAGTGTGAGACACAAGCCACAGGGGCTCTTAGGAGAGGCCCACCGACTGTGCTGCGGCTACTTAGAGGGGCCAGACACTCCAGGAAGGCTTTCTAGAGGAGGGGGCCTCCCATCACAGAGGACCGGGACCTCAGAGCCCCACCAAGTACTAGTTCGTGTCTCCAGCCTCTAACATGTTCCTACAGAGCAAGCTGCTAGCTCAAGACTCACGGAGCCCAGCTGTGCCCAGGAGTGACAGGTGCCCCGGGCTAGCACCACGTGCGCCTGCTCACTCTATCAAAGGTCCCTTTGAGACTGAGGTCTAAAGCCACTGGGGACGGTGTGCCGTCCAGTTCCATTGCAGACCAGAAAGACACGCTGACAGCCCACGTGCCACGTGCAGCACACGATGTGTGCGAGTGGCCCTCAGAGTGTTTTCCTTATATGGAACTATCGCAGCATTTAAAACGCAGGAGTTGGGGCGCCTGGGTGGCTCAGGCAGTTAAGCACCGGCTTCGGCTCAGGTCATGATCTCACGGTTCGTGGGTTCGAGCCCCGTGTCGGGCTCTGTGCTGACAGCTAGATCAGAACCTGGACCCTGCTTTAGATTCTGTGTCTCCCTCTCTCTCTGATCCTCCCCTGCTTGCACTGTCTCTCTCTGTCTCTCTAAAATAAATAAAAAGCATTAAAAATTTTAAAAAATAATAATAATAAATAAAATAAAATGCAGGAGTTTCATGCATAACTCCAGATCTCCAGCCTCCCTGAAGACTTCGGTGAGGCGGCAGCCCCCAGCCTGAACTCTCCGGGGACTGTCATCGGGAGGTGCTTAGTGGGACCACTGTGCTCCCTGGCAGGCCTCCACCCCACCTTGCCCACCTCCCTTGGGTTCCCTTTGCCCACCTGATCCTGAGGTGGCACTCCCATTGAAACACCGGTCCCAGGGCCTGTGTGGCTCAGTTGGTTGAGCGTCCAACTCTTGATTTCGGCTCAGGTCACGATCTCACAGTTTCAGGAGTTCGAGCCCCTCTTGGGCTCCTCTCTGGAGCCTGCTTGAGATCCTTCCTCTTTCTCTGCCCCTTCCCCACTCACATTCTTTCTGTCTGTCTCAAAAGAAATACATAAACTTTAAACTTTTTTTATTAAAATTTTTTAATGTTTATTTTTTTTTGAGAGAGAGAGACAGAGCATGAGTAGGGAAGGGGTAGAGAGAGAGGAAGACACAGCATCTGAAGCAGGCTCCAGGCTCTGAGCTGTCAGCACAGAGCCCAACGTGGGGCTTGAATTCACAAACCATGAGATCATGACCTGAGCCAAAGTCGGATGCTTAACCGACTGAGCCACCCAGGCGCCCCAACTTTAAACTTTTTTTAATGTTTTATTTATTTTTGAGAGAGAGAGAGAGAGCATAAGCAGGGGAGGGGCAGAGAGAGGGGGGGACACAGAATCAGAAGCAGACTCCAGGCTCTGACCAAGCAGTCAGCACAGAGTCTGATGCGGGGCTTGAACCCACGGACTGTGAGATCATGACCTGAACCGAAGTCAGACGCTTAACTGACTGAGCCACCCAGGCACCCCTTGAAATACATAAACTTTAAGAGTAAACAATAAATGCCAGTCCCGTGTGCTTCCATCCATTCTGGTGACCAACAGGAACTGGTCACCTGTCACGTGCTGGGCCGTTCCAGGCACTGGGGTCCTGAGAGTGAACACAGCTGCCCCTCCCTGTGGGGCCACAGTCTGCTGGGGCAGGGGAGGTGGAGGGTGGGAACAGACAATAAACATGATAAATAAGTAACTTACAAAGCAGAGTAAGAGATGATGAGCCTCTGAACAAATAGAGCAGAGGAAGGGGAATCAGGGTGGGGGACAAAGGGAGGAGGGGACTTTTAATCAGGGAGGAGATCACGGAAGGACCCCCTGGGAAGGTGACACTGAAGCAAAGAGCTGGAGGAAAGGGCCGCAGAGCCAGAGGGTGTCTCCGGGAAGAGGAATCCCACGGCGGGGGCAGGAAGGCCAGGCCTGGCTTGGGGGTGCGGGGAGCCCCCGTGTAGGCTGGAGCACACGACCAGGGCGGGCGGGGGGCTAGGAAGTGGGAGAGGTGGCAGTGAGGTTGTGGTGCCCAGGAAGGACTCGAGCTGTCTCTGTGAGCCATGGAAGGTGCTGAGCCGAGAATGGACAGGATCTGATTCATGTCCTCGTGTCCCCCTGTCTGTGTGCAAAATAAACTGTAGGGACCAGGGATCCGAGGACGGAGGTGCCTGTGACTGGCAAGAGAGGACAGTGGCTGGGCCAAGATGAGGGCAGCACACATAAGAGAAGTGGTTTGATTCTGGAATCAGTTTATTTTTTTTTAATGTTTATTTACTTATTTTGAGAAAGGGAAAGAGGGAAAGAGAGACTCCCAAGTGGGCTCTGTGCCAACAGACCGTGAGATCATGACCTGAGCCAAAAGCAGGAGTCGGGCACTTAACAGACTGAGCCACCCACACACCCTGATTCTGGAATCGTTTTATTTTATTTTTTTTTTAATGTTTATTTTTGAGAGAGAGACAGAGTGTGAGCAGGGGAGGAGCAGAGAGAGAGGAAGACACAGAATTTGAAGTAGACCTCATGCTCTGAGCTGTCAGCACAGAGCCCGAGGCAGGGCTCAAACCCATGAACCAGGGGATCATGACCTGAGGTGAAGCCGGACACTTAACGGACTGAGCCGCCCAGGCGCCCCTGGAATCATTTTAAATGAAGAACCAACCAGATCACCTAAGGATCATATATATGAGAGGGGTTAGAATGTGGCGAGACTCCCATCCGGAGCAGCTGGGAAGGTGGATGGCTAAGAAGGGAAAACACTGGCAGGCAGGTGTGCAGGAGAAAGCAGGAGCCCGAAGTGGCCAAACTTAATGATTTCCACTAAAAAACAAGTGATAGTAACGCGGCATGATAGCGCTTTTAAGGCTGTGGTGGTAATCATACTGCAGTATTATAGATGTATCAAGTCAGCATGCTGTACACCGGAAACTTACACGATATTATATGTCAATCAATAAAAAGAACTTTAAAAAAAATCAGGAGCCCAGTTTGGAGCATGATGAGTTTGAGATGCCTCTCAGACACCCCAGGAGTGGAGTCAAGGAGGCAGCCTTTCAGGGGTCTGGGATCCGGGGACCGGGCCTGGAATTCGGGGGCGGGGGTCTGGGGCCCGGGGCGGGGCCAAGAATTCGGGGGGGCGGGGCCCGGGATCCGGGGACTGGGTCCGGGATCGGGGAGTCCTGTCTGGGCTCCGCAGAGAGATGAAGGGCGGCGGATGCAGATGTTTGCAGCCCTAGGCCCGGGCCGGGTGACCCCGGAAGGGAGCCTAACTAGAGAGGGGCCAGGGCCTAGCGCACACGGCCTCGCTGGTGCGACGGCCGACCTCTCCCCTGACCTCCGCCCTCTCTCCCAGGGCCGGTGCTCGCAGATGTGCCACAACGTCTTCATCGTGGAGTCGGTGTGCGTGGGCTGGTTCTCCCTGGAGTTCCTCCTGCGGCTCATCCAGGCGCCCAGCAAGTTCGCCTTCCTGCGGAGCCCGCTGACGCTGATCGACATGGTGGCCATCCTGCCCTACTACATCACCCTGCTGGTGGACGGCGCGGCCGCGGGCCGCCGCAAGGCCGGCGCGGGCAACAGCTACCTGGACAAGGTGGGGCTGGTGCTGCGGGTCCTGCGCGCGCTGCGCATCCTGTACGTCATGCGTCTGGCCCGCCACTCCCTGGGGCTGCAGACGCTGGGGCTCACGGCCCGCCGCTGCACCCGCGAGTTCGGGCTCCTGCTGCTCTTCCTCTGCGTGGCCATCGCCCTCTTCGCGCCCCTCCTCTACGTCATCGAGAACGAGATGGCCGACAGCCCCGAGTTCACCAGCATCCCCGCCTGCTACTGGTGGGCCGTCATCACCATGACCACCGTGGGCTACGGAGACATGGTGCCCCGGAGCACGCCGGGCCAGGTGGTGGCGCTCAGCAGCATCCTCAGCGGCATCCTGCTCATGGCCTTCCCCGTGACCTCCATCTTCCACACCTTCTCGCGCTCCTACCTGGAGCTCAAGCAGGAGCAGGAGAGGGTGATGTTCCGGCGAGCGCAGTTCCTCATCAAGACCAAGTCGCAGCTGAGCAACATGTCCCACGACAGCGACATCTTGTTCGGAAGTGCCTCCTCGGACACCAGAGACAACAACTGAGCCCAGTGGACGCCCCCCGCCGCCCCCGCAGCCGCCGCCAGGACACCCCCAGCTCCGCCTGCCCGCTGCGGCTTGAAGCTACTGCCGTCACTGCCCGGAGCCTTCGCAGGCGCCGGCTGCTCTGAGCGCGGCCCTGGCCTAGGACGCACTGGAACCACACCCCGGGGAGGATGCCCGCAAGGTCCACAGAGGGGTCCCCACCCCTCCGCGGCCCACAGGTGAAGCAGAAGCTGGCGGAGAGCCCAGCACACGACTGAAACCGGCCCCCGCCCGCCCCAGCCCCAGCCCACCCCGTGTGTCTGTTTCCCTCAATAAGGAGATGGCTTTGTTCTTCCACCGTGTACATAACACGCCCAGCCTGGAGACGGCCTGCCTGGAGAAAAAATACAAATGGCAACAGCAACATGTCTGTGTGTCGTGTGGATCATATGCAATTAAAGAAAACCAGTGGAAAAGAGAGAAAATGCCTTCCGTGGGGCTCTGAAGAGAGGAAGCTGTTTGCGGGCTAAGCCAGAGTTCGGGGGAGCGTGGGGGGCCTGTTTCCTAGGGTCGTTCAGGCCTGGGGGGGCGCCCAGTGGAGAACAGACAGCTTTGGGGAAGTGGCCCCTAAATACCACATCCCCTCCCCTGGTTTTCTTTGACCCTTCCACTTTCCCTGCCTCTCTTCCTCCCTCTTCTGCCACATCCTCCGTTCTCTTCTTTTGTACCTTAGGGTTCTCAGACCTTCCCCAAAGGCACCCCAGCAGTTGAGGGGACGCCCAGGGGGGCTGGCAGCATTGCTGACTACAAGGGAGAAATCGCTTCGGTTTATTTTTTAAAAACTTGTGGATTTTCTTTTCTATCCACATTTATTTTAACATTCTTTTTTTTTTTAAATGCTTTAAAGCATTTACCTGAATCTAAATCTAGGGTAGGATTGATGCTTTGGGAGGGTGGGCCATGGTCCCCTGGGCAGTCCGAGAAGCGCCGTCTGGAGCCCCCAAAGGCACCCCCTCCCACTGGAAACCCTCCCGATGTCCTGTAGCGTGGACGATGCAGACCAGGGAGCGACCCTTGGGCTGCCGATGTATTTACTCAGCTCGAGGGCATCAGAGCCCCTCAGTGCCGGGACACGGAGGCGGCTTCACCCCCAGGGCACAGCCCAGCCTGTCTTCAGGCTCACAGGCACCAAAACATCGCTTTCTTCATCCCACACCCAATCCTGCCTTGGCCATGGCCCCTCCCCTGGGCCGGCAGCAGGAAGCGCGCTCCGGCACAAATCTACCTCCTCTCCAGCAGCATCGCCCCCCTCTCTCTGCTTGGCTCACCCGGCCCAGCCGCAGAGGCCTCGGCTCTTCTGACGCCCCCCACCTTGTCCCAGCTCGGGCCTTGACACCTGCAGATTCCTCAGCCAGGAGTGCCCTTCCCGAAGAACACTGCGTGGCTGCCCCTTCCCTCGCCTCCCTGGCCCCCTCTCTAAAGAATGCACCCCAGCGCCTCCCCCGAGCTCCCTCCTCCCTGCTTGATCTTCCTCATTCACCTGTCAACCTTCCAAGTGGCCCTTTATCCTCTGCCACTCAGTTGCGGTCTGTCTCCCGCCTGAGCGTAGCGGTGCTCCGCGCTGGGACACTGCGCCGCACAGTGCAGACTCCCAGCGCCTCCAACGGGGCCTGGCACCCAACAGGTGCTCCTGCAACATCCGGGGAATGAATGAAGGAAGGGAAAATGGGAACGAGGGCCCAGAAGTAGAAAGGCCTTCAGGCATGCCCTTCTCTCTGTCTTGAGGGGGTGGTGATCTCAGCAGGGCGTACACGCACCAGTGCAGAGTGGAAATACCACTTGAGTCTCCAGGGCCTTGTTAAAGGCTCCCCTCACGCCTGCTTCCGGTGACTCACTGAAAAGTAAGTTTTCAGACTAATTAGCTTCCCCTTCCCCAGCCCGGCAGGTACCGCAACAATCCGGCACTGCTGTCATGGTTATAATAGCTTAGATTTATGGAATGACCTTCCCCCCACTCCCCTCCCCTGCAGCCTCCAAAGTGGCTGTGAGAGACAGGAGTCCATTGAAAATACTAAACAGAGCGAAATGTGACACAGGGGTATAAAATGGAGTGGTCTCAGTCGGTTAAGAGTGTGACTTGTGATTTCAGCTCAGGTCATGATCTCACAATTTGTGGGTTCAAGCCCGGCATCGAGCTCCACGCTGACCATGCAGAGCCTGCTTGGGATTCTCTCTCCCTCTCTCTCGGCCCCTCCCCTGCTCCCGTGCACACTCGCTCATTCTGTCTCTCTCAAAAACAAACATCTTAAAACATAAAATATAAATAAAAGGGGAGCCAGAGGAGGGGGGTGGACAGCAATCCAAGCAGAGGGGAGGGAAAGCCAGTGCAAAGGCCAGGAGGTGGGGAAGGTCAGGACAGCTGTCGTGGGGACACAAGTCCCTGCTGGGAACACCCTTCCTCCCAGAGAGAACACTCAGCTCTGCAGAGAAGACGCTCTGAACAAACATTTCCAGAGAACCTGCTCCGAAGCAGGTGATCGCAGCGGCTGGGGACCAAACAAACAAAACAACAGACCTGGACTCGGTGCCTGCCCCAGGGGTGCTGGCAATCTGGGGGAGAAGAAGACACACGAATAAGATACAAGCAAACCCAAGAGCTGATGGGGGCGCAGGCCTGGGGCTGGAGGAGCCTGGAGGGCACAAAGCACGGTTTCCACCCAGCTTTGCGGCAATGGCCTCCTGTCTGTTTTCCTTCAGAAACAATCTGGGCTCCTCCCAACACCCCTTCTCCCATCTCTACCACTCTTGGGCAGACCTCTCTCTCCCCGTCCTGGCCCGGCGGCTTAGAGCGGGAATCTACACCTGTCCCTACAGGCCTGCAGCCCCTGTCCTCTCCCACCTGCATTGTTGCCAGAGACCCTTCCTGGCCTCCCTCTTCCCACCTCCTCTCCCCACCCCTTCCCTGCACAGCAGCAGAGGGACCCTGTTAAGAACCCAAGTGCGATCACACTCACCCTCCGGGAGCGCCCCGCCTCCCGCACCCTGGTGACATCCATCCCACGAGCGCCCAGAGTCTCTCGCAGCCCTACATCCTTGGTCTGCTTCTCTGGTCTCTCCTTTCTGCTACACCAACCTCTTCTCCAGTGGTGGAACCAACCAAACACAGCCCGACCTCACAGCCTTTGACCTTGCTGCTCCTCCATCGGGGAGACTCTTCCCTGGGACATAGGGCTCCCCCTCTTCAGTTCTCTGCTCAGATGTCACGGAAACAGAGAGCCCCTATCTGCCCCCTCCCCCCAGCCCTGCGTAAAGACCTCATTCCCAGAATGCCTCATTCCCAGTGTATTACCCTTGGCTTCTAGTTTCTGTATTCTGATGCTTTGATATCTGAGGCCTTGCAGAGCTTGGGGGGACGGCCCCTCCCAGATTAGGCAGTCCCTAGAGATGATAAACAACACACCCATAAATGCGCTTCTCAAATACCAGCCAGTCCAAAGCCCACAGCCAAACACCTCCTTTTTCAGGCTCTCACCCACCAGGACACTGTCCTCCGGCCCTCATCACCCAGGGCTAAATGCCAGACAACCGGGAACAGCCCCGTCAGCCCCCAGGGCCTGCTGCAATCATTCAACTAGGCAATCCAAAGCCCTCCTGCCTGGCTTCACCTCTTCCTTCCCTCAGACATCACCTCTGCCTCTGACCTGCCCTGGTGCTTTTCCATGTGCCCTCCCCCCACTAGGTGTGCCCCCTCCTCTTAGGAACCGTGAGTATAACAAACTAGCTTTTTTATTTTTTAGTTTATTTATTTATTTTGAGAGAGAGCAGGCAGGGGAGGGGCAGAGAGAGAGGGAGAGAGAATCCCAAGCAGGCTCTGCACTGCAGCGTAGAGCCTGACACAGGGCTTGAACTCATGAACCGCGAGATCATGACCTGAGCTGGATGCTTAACCGACTGAGCCACGCAGGCGCCCCACAAACCAGATTTTCCAATGGCAGCTGCTCCTCATCTCTTGGACTCACCACACCTGAATGATAATAAAATCCATTTGTTAAAGCACCCAGCCCCCTACGCTGTGTCATCCTTCTCTAAACTCTTATTATCACCCAACATATTATGTATTTATTTGCTAACGGTCTTTTCCTCTCCACTAGTTGTTCAGCTCCATAAGGGTAGGGACCTTCACACGAGCATCCCTCGCCCAGGACATAGTAGATGCTCAATAAACATGTGCTGCATCACCAAAGCCATGAACCCCTGACTTCTATGCAGAGCCCTACAAAATACATGCACACATGTGCCCTCAGCCAGGTCACCCGACGGTTTGTGCTTGGAAACGATGCCTCCCATGTGAATTCAGTCCTCCAGCAACCTCCTTGCATTTTGAATTAAACGTATGAAAAGATACTGTGGGACTTTGTTTGCAACCACAAAACAGCCTAAAAGATTTTTTTCCTCCTCTGGCACAAACATGCTGCTTATGCAAAGAACCTGTAAAATCCAAATAAATGAATTTCTTAAAATAAATTTAAAGCCGTCGTCTGGCCTGGCTTCAAGAAATGGTGCGCCGGGGTGGGGGGCGGGGGGCGGGGCGTGATAAAGGACTAGATCCTAGGTCTGGGTTACTGGCTATTAGGTTTATTATTGTACATACTTGGGCCCCCAAGAAAAAAAGTAATTAGAATCATTCTTTAAACGACAAGTGCGTTTAATAGGTGGCCAGAACTGCTGCTAAATAGACAGAAACTGTTTCTCCATAAAGTCGATTAAATAGGAACTGTCTCTTCACTTTAGAAGCTCAGAGGTCTTTTGCAATTGGCACAAAAATTACTCAGCAGTGACAGTCAATCAAGGTATCTGGCGACAGTTGTGGGGGAAGGGGAGCCGGCAGAAAAGCAGCAGTACCTTTATTCTCTTGCCCTCGGCGATTCAGTCTTCTCCCATTAGGGGCTGCTGGGCTGCATTTTGCTTTCAAAGGTGAATCACTTGGGAGGCCGAGCGGAAAGCACATCCCCAAAGACTTGGAGTGGGCCCTGCACCCCAGTAAGTAAGGCAAGAGCCCACCTTTGCCCAAAAATTGCCAGGCAGGGTCTGGGCGAGTTAGGAGAGTGCCTCCTCTCCATTAAGAGAGTCTAGCATATTTGCCTGGAGGGACGGGGAAAGGTCTAGAGGGGAGGGAACAACCACTTGTGTCTGTGATCAGTGCTCAGTCGGGGGCAGAGGCTGCTGGGTGCCAACGTGAAGGCCGTTCCCCTGTTTCCCCACCAGGGGGCAGGCGTCCACCCAGTCCCGGGGTTAACGCCAACCAAGGTCATCCCATCACCGTTTGCCAGAATGGCCCAGGAGCCGGCACGTGACCCGTCCTGACCAATGAGACCCCAGAGGAAGGTTATTTCGGTTGGCTGGCTTCTGTCTGATAGGGAACGCCCTCTTTCCCTCTGTCCTCCCTTCTGCCCTGAAGCCGTTGAGCCGGCACCTGGATAGAAGATGCTGTGGGTGACCAGCCCCAGCTTCTGTGTGTCGTTGTGTCCTCTCCAAGGACCCACAGCATCCAGAGAGGCACAGCCAGTGACTGGCTGATCCGGGCATGCGGGTCCTCAGCCCTTGGCCTGGAGAACTGGCCCGCGATGGTGCGCATGCATCACAGCTGCCCCTGGAGCCAGGGTGAAACCCAGCTCCAGCTGAAACCGTGTTTTATCCTCTTCCCCGCGCAGTCCCGCTTCGCTCCTCCCTCGCTGGTGTCTTTTAAGAGCACGCCTGTTAAGTCATGTGCACCTGCATCCCCATCGCATTCCCCCCTCCTTTGGTTTGAGGGAGCCCGCGCCAAGGCAATGGGTGCTGGAGCTCGGTGGCCACGCTAGCAACCAGGGAACGGTCAGCTGGTGGAGGGAAACCCAACCGCTGAAGGAGGTGGGACCAAAGACCCAAAGAGCCCGCAGGAGGCCGCGAAGACGTGACCAAGCCGCTGGACCCACCCAGGGATGTCCTCAGGATTTAAGTAGCTGCTACTTGGGTGCCACCCACCCTGGTTTGCCCTGGCCCAGCGTGGTTCCTGGGATGCCACATTCAATTCTGAACCCAGAAGAGCTCCCAGCAAACTTGGACAACGTGGTCACCCTACTGCTCGTCGGGCAACCTCAGCCAAAGCACATCCAGCTGGCGTGATTATTATCCCCATTTTACAGTGGGAGAAACTGAGACACAAGAGGCAAAATGATGTTTATGTGATCCTACAGCCAGTTAGTGGCAGAGCTGTATTTAGCAGTCAAGAACTTCCGGCCACTCTTCCAGAGCTCTTATACCCATTTCATGGAGGAGGAGCCATACGACCTCAGCACAACACCATCTGCCGACTTGAGTGGGCACCTGGACTTCCTCTCCCCACTGGCATCTGGCACTGGCCCCTGGGACAGAAATTCTGGGGGCCAGTCCAACATCCACGCTCCCCTTCCTTCTTACTACCGTCTGGGTAAAATTCCACCCATTTAATCCAGGTGTGCCGCCTCTGAGAATGGAGATTATGTTTCCCAGTCTCCCTTGCAGCTGGATGTGACCAAATGGCCAATGGCCAATACGAGTTCTGGCCAGCAAGGTATAGTCCTGTGGAGGACTTTGAGAAGGTTCCTTAAAAGGGGAGAGAGTACTTCTGTCCTTCCTATTCCTGGACCATACATGTGATTGCTGGATCTCCAACAGCCCTTTTGTACCATACTGTGATGGTAAAGATACAAGCTAAGTGCTGAAGGTGGTAGGACAGGAAGCTGGGAAGCTGGGTCCTTAAAGCCGTTGTTATACCCAGATTTTAATATCACCCCCAAAAACCGGAGACTACCAGGGAGACCGAGTCACGCATGCAAAAACAAAGGGCTTTATTACGGGCTTATAAGCACGGGCTCACAGACTCCACCAACGCATTGGATCCAAGTGGAGTGAGCCCCGAGCATGGTGGGGTAGGGGCTTTTTTAGGGAGGGGGCATTATAGGAAATGGCGACACAGGCACAGCGATCCACTCCCTACCCCCATCAATACTGGCAGTAACTTTAACCATACATCGATACTTTTAGTGGGAGCCAATCACAACATTTAGAGTGCTGACCAATCAGAGTGGGCCCAGGACCCTCACGTAGGGCGTGACTAGTCTTAAGCAATAGGTGATTATCCTATAGCCTCCATCTTTAGGTCCGCCCTTAGAAATGTCAAAGGCATTAACTGGCCTTTCCTGATTGGGTGTTAGAAGCTGACACCTAGGCCTCCAAGGTCAGAGTCCGTTTGATTCAGACCTGAGTCCTTACACAGTTACATTTCTGGAGTCTGTCCTCCAAACGGATGTTCAGGTTCTTATGGGCCTATCAGCAAAGATCTCTCTCGCTCACTGAATACAAACCTGGGTGGTATAGAGATGGGAGCCTGAGAATGGAGCCAATACGGAGGAAAAAAGATCTGCAGGGAGCCATTTCTGAAGTCAGGTGGGTTTGCAGGGCAGGGGCTTCCCGCTGTCAGATGGCGACCGATGTCTACCCCCCACTGGTATCAGGAATGGTTTGTCTCCTTATTCTGGCCCTGAAATGTTGACTGCACCTTGTGAAGGAACTTATAGGAATTTCTTCTTTTGGGTTCATGGGAGCAAATGTTACATTTCTCAAGAAACCTGTTTTTCTTCCCCTCGAGAAAACAGCCTACTGACCCCTGCTCACAGAGACCTAACTCTTGCCTTTGCTGTGCTAAAAGCATTGCCTTGTATTTGAATGCTGAAGATCCCTTCCTTTCCCATATGATAATAATCTAGCCACCTACATCAGTCACTATTGATAAAGATTATGCATGAGTCTTCTACCAATCTATGTTCTGGGAAATTTTTACATACCAAAGAATTTGTCATCAGAAATCATTGTCGAAGGCAATTGCCACTTCTGTTTTGTACCCCAGACATTTGTTCAATAGATAAAGCTGACTCTCTGGTCAGTGTAGAGATGCCTGCCTGGTGAGCAGAAAGAACGTCATGCTCTCTCATCCCTTCCCCTTTCGCCCACTCTCCTCTCTTTCACGCTGACACCGTCCGTCCTTCAGGGGAACCCTGGACCTGCTGGAGTTGGACTGCAGCAAAGATCCAAAGGATGGAGAGAATGAAACCAGGTTCTAGTCAATGTTGAGTTTCTGGAACCAGAAGTACCTGAAGCCATTCCTTCCACTGGACCTTTTATGTATACAATTCAATAAATTGGGGTCCGTGATTTTCACTGAGCAGCACATACCTGAGTCTCAACTGGGAGTCCAGGAAGGACCCTGTGAACTTTAGTATCTGTCAAGATAGCCTTAACAATAAGAGTATCGTGGGGCGCCCGGGTGGCTCAGTGGGTTAAGTGTTTGACTTCAGCTCAGGTCACGATCCCTCAGTCCGTGTGTTCGAGCCCCCCAGCAGGCCCTGTGCCGAGAGCTAGCTCAGACCGGGAGCCTGCTTCAGATCCTGTGTCTCCCTCTCTCTCTGCCCCTCCCCCACTTGTGCACACGCACGCTCTCTTTCAAAAATAAACATTAAAAATGTTTTAATACAATAAGTATCTTAAGGCTGACATTTGCCTTCATAAGCGTCAATCCACCCAGTTTTCTTAATTAAACACCCGGACAGGCATGTGCTATTCCAGCAAGTGGGGGAACTTGGAGAAGCAGGTGTTGCAAGTCCCAGAAGAGAAGGAAGGATCTTGGGCTTTGGAGCCAAGGAATCTTCAGTTCGCTTCCTTGACCGCCTTGCTGTGTATCCCTGGGTCAGTTACTACACCTCTCATTGGTCCTCCGTAAAAGAGTAAGAATCCCCATCATACTGGAGTGACGAGACAACAGAATGAAACCAGAACTACAGCACCAGGAACAGAATCCAACCCATAGTAAGTGTTCGATAAAGAGCGGCCATGGCCATTATTGTTAATTACTCCCCGGGAACTCAACTAGCAACACTGAAAAAGGTCTGGAAGATTAATCGCGTACACAAGCTAACAAGGGTACGCGTTAGCCTGCCTTTTTACAACATTTCAAAGGACTTTCACACATTTCTCCTTTGCCTGCACGGCAGCGGCTGCTAATTACAAATGCATGTTCGCACTTTGTTCCAACAGATTTGGCAGAACCACAATTTGGAGATCTTTTCATTAGCAGTTAGATAATGAATGTAGGGGAACGGCATTGTCCAATTACTCGGGGACACAGATGTCCCCCCTGCCTTCCCCTGCAGCCCGTGTGTCCCCCCTCTATTGCAGTGCACTGGGCTCTGGCCGCTGAGAAGGTGGACCACTGGCCTCACTCTGCTGGGAAGCAGCATCTGGGTCTGGTCTCTACCACTGCCTAGCTAGGGAGCCTTGATCTGAGTGCCCAGCTTCTCGGAGCATCGTTTTCTTCATCCGGAAAATAGGGACAATGATGCCCTCCTCCAAGGCTGTGTGGCGCTGGGGAAAGCATCACGTGATGCAGTAAAGTGTTTGCCAAGGAGGAGGCAGTCCTAGTTTCTTCCTAAAGCCATTTTGTAACAATTAAATGGATATTTTCTCAAGCAGGATTCTTATGTTTCTAAATAGCAGAAAACCCAACTCAGACTGGCTTAAATGGGGGGGGGGGGGAATGTGTTGGTGGAGAAAGGAGTGTGGAGAAAAGACACTCATAGGTTCACGTATCTGAAAATCCAAGGTCCCGCCAGCTTCAGGTGCAGTTCAAAGTCATGAGGAGTCACCATCTTACAGTCTCCCCCTGTTCGGCTCCACTCTCTTGTTCCATCTGGCAGCTCAAGACTCTCCCTGCACGGTGGCAATGTGGCTGCAGACGCCCCGCCTCTCATCTCCTCAAATTCAAGTCCCACAGGAAGGAGCAAGGCACCTTTTCCGTGGCTCCTGCCAGAAGAGTTTTGACTGTGAGGTAGCTGAGGCCATGTACCCACCCCTACCTGAGTCAATCGGTGAGGCCACCAGGAGTCAGTGCTCTGATTGGCCGAGCCTGGGGGACATGCTCCACCCCCTGGGCTGAAAGCGGAGAAAGGATGAAGACTGGAGAGCCAGCCCCATCCCTCTAGCGCCCTCTACTGATGGAGCTTAACATTGCACTCACTACAAAGGAGGGATGCTTTATCACAGAACAGGGAGTACTGAAGGGTGAATTTGGAGCCGAGAGGCAAAGAAAACACATTGGTAACTGGAACACATCCCCAGCCCTGGAGCTCGAGAGGCATCGGCCCAGCAGGAGCTGTGGTCACAGAGGAACACTCAGATGCCGGCCAGAGCAGGGAGGAAACAGGTAAACAATCCCTCAAACACCCACCTTTTGCCAGGGCCTCCCTTTGCAAACCCAGCCCAAAGCCAGAAGGCAGGATGCCTGAGTGATGCATTTCCTACTGGCCAACCCCCCACCCCAACCCCGGGGCAGAGAATGGGTCTGGGAGCAAACAGGGAATGCCCACGTCGGTAGGTCCTATCACGATTCCTCACGTTACAGAGAGGATAAGAAACTTACCAGGGCCACACGTGACCCAGCTCAACCTCGCCGGCCGCTCTGGCCCTCCGTCAGCAGTGAGAGGGAGCAGGTGCCATGGGGGTGCTGGAACAGACTCCTGCTCTTCAAAACCCCATTCCTGGGAACTCAGCTGTCACTGGTGTCCCCGCCAGCATTGCAACAAACTTGCCTCCACTTGCTCAGGAGAAGGACAGGGAAACGGATCTTTATTGCAATCTCTCTCCAGCTGGCAGCTCGGTCTTGCCTGGGATTGTCCTCATTTGCACACTGACCCAGGCCACCTGTGGGGTGAGAAGTACGTGAGCTAAAAGGAGGAGAAAGGAGGCGAGGAAGTCGCCAAAGGCAACCCCACTGCGCAGTCTGCGGGCGCTGGGCGTGGACTTGAAATTCAGCGGCTGATTCGCACCGCAAAGCTGGGACCTGGACAGTCCGGTGGAAATACAAGTGTGCGTTTTGGACGATCAAAGCCTCTCTCTCTCTCTCCTAGTCATGGTCAAAAGTAGCTGGTTGGCAGGGATCCTGAGAGCTCAGTCAGTTAAGCACCTGACTCTTGATTTCGGCTCAGGTCATGTTCTTATGGTTCATGAGTTCGAGCCCCATGTCAGGTTCTGTGCTGACATCGAGGAGCCTGCTTGGGATCGCTCTCTCTCTCTCTCTCTCTCTCTCTCTCCCCCCCCCCTCAAAAGTAGACACCTTTTTTTTTTGAGTAGCTGGTTGCAATGAACCTAAGTGTGCTCTCAGCCCTTGCTACTTAAACTCTGATGCATAGACCGGGGTATTGAGCGCCACCGTTAGAAATGTCGGTTCTCTTGCCCTGCCCCGGCGGTGGAATCCGTCTGCAGTTCAACAAGAGTCTGGATGACTGATGTACACGGCGGAGTCTGAGAGACACTGGTCTAAACCCACACTGGTGGAACCAGGAGGAGGCAGGGATGAAGGTGACGGGACACGTAGCTTCCGCTGGGTGACCGGCTGTCCCGGCTGGCCTGGGGGCTTTCCTGGGTTAGCACTCCACGTCCTGTGCAAACCGCAAGAGCTGGTCACCTCAGCTGCTGCCCCAACCGCCTTTACCACCTTCTGGGGCCCATGTGCTTTAACAACAATAAAATGTAAACACTTCAGCCCTCAAGCTAAAGTCTAAGACCCACTGTGAGCTGCTCAGGTCACGATCTCATGGTCATGTGTCTCCTCTCCTTCCCTAGATGCTGCATCCCAGCATCTAGCTCTCGCCTTGCTCAGTACACATTTGCCAAAAGGCACAACCAATCCAGCGAGCGGACGGTGTATAATCAGGACTCATCACACTGAGCTGGCCTGAGATGCTTTTCTAAGTTATCCAGAGGTCCTCAGCCCTGCTCGTGCTAGAATCTTCTCTTCTGGGGGCTTTGGAAAAAAACCAAAACTATCGATACCAGAGGTTCTGGTCTGGAACCAGAAGATAAATCTGCAAGACATCCCCCACTCCCGTTCCTACCCCAAAGTTCTCAGGAGACTGGGCCAGAGATGAAAACCCAAATGGAAAACTACAGGACCCAGACTAACACCTCGCAGCCAGAAATTGGGAGCAGTGTCAGATAATAAGGGTGGCAGGCCTTGTAGAGGACACATCCCAGTCGGAGGCTGTCCCCATGGCAGCGCAAGCAAGGCAGAGTCAATGAAGAGCATTGAAAGCGGTCGAGAGAGGAGCACCTGAGGGGCTCAGTCGGTTAAGCGTCTGGCTTTAGCTCAGGTCATGATCTCACGGTTTGTGGGTTTGAGCCCTGTGTGGGGCTCTGTGCTGACAGCTCAGAGCCTGGAGCCTGTCTTCGGATTCTATGTCTCCCTCTCTCTCTGCCCCTCCCCTGCTCATGCTGTCCCCCTCTCTCTCTTAAAAATAAATAAAACATTAAAGAAAGAAAGAAAGAGGTTGAGAGGGAGCAATTCCCCCCTATCTCAGCCTCAGTGTCCTCAGCTGTAAAATGGGCATACTGATGATAATACCTATCTCACAGGGTTGTTTTGTGAGGATAAAATAAGTTAATGCACATAAAATGCTTAGAATGTTGCTTGGCACACAGTAAGTATTCAATGCACTTTGTAATGACCATTACCTGCCACCCGCAGCCTCCTGCCTGGGGACCGCCAGAGGCTGGCACCGACGGAGCTGCCAGACTGATATTCGGGTTTGTAGTAAAGTTGTTTTGTTTCTGTTTTGTCTTCTGAACTTCCTTCCGATGTTGAGGAATCCCCAACTTCATGGAGCAAAGCCGGCCTCCTACCGTGAGACTCACTTTCCCAGGCTCCCTTGCAGCAGGGCAGGGGCACATGACAGAGGGCCACCAATCAGATGCAGCGGCCCAGGGCCGGCCCGGAGGAGGCAGGACCGCGGAGAACACTCCCCTGCCTGCTCGATGCCTGAGCTCTGTCTCTGGCAGCAGCAGTGGCAGAAGCAAAGTGTTCCAGTTCCAAGTTGAACATAGAAGTTAAGTTCTAAGTTGAACTCAGAAGACTACATGGACTTTAAGGAGAATCTTTCTAAATAGGCTCAGCCATTAACACCAGCACTTCTGTTACTGTTTCTGGGCACGCAGCACAGTGGTTGGGGGCAGGGGCTCTGGGGCCTTCCAATCCAGGCTCTCACTTTCCAAGTAGATGACCTGGGCGGAGTTACTTTTCTGATCCTCCGTTTCCTCCTCTGTAAAAAGGAAGTGCTAAAAACAGCACCAACTTCAAAAAGCTGTTTGGGGGGGGGGGGGGAATTTTAATAAAAGCTTTTTTATTTATTTTTGAGAGACAGAGACAGCGTGAGCAGGAGAGGGTCAGAGAGAGAGGGAGGCACAGAATCCAAAGCAGGCTCCAGGCTCTGAGCTAGCTGTCAGCACAGAGCCCAACACGGGGCTCGAACCCACGAACCGTGAGATGATGACCTGAGCTGAACTCCGAAGCTTAACTGATAGAACCACGCAGGCGCCCCAATCTAATAAAACTAAATAAAAGTTCTTTAGGGGGTGC
Source organism: Helogale parvula (assembly GCA_004023845.1). Classification (NCBI taxonomy): domain Eukaryota; kingdom Metazoa; phylum Chordata; class Mammalia; order Carnivora; family Herpestidae; genus Helogale; species Helogale parvula. The sequence goes on along the minus strand of PJEM01015974.1, from coordinate 5,415 downwards.
CTGGCCGGCTCAGTCGGCAGAACATGGAACACTTACTCTCATGGGCACGGAGCCTACTTAAAAACCAAACTAACCGGGCGCCTGGGTGGCTCTGCTGCTTACGCATCTGACTCTTGGTTTTGGCTCAGGTCATGATGTCCTGATTTTGTGAGCTGGAGCCCCACCTCGGGCTCTGTGCTGGCCGCATGGAGCCTGCTTGGGATTCTCTTTCTCTTCTTCTCTTTCTGCCCCTCCCCCACTTGTACTGCCTCTCTCCCTCTCTCAAAATAAATAAACTTTTTAAAAATAAATGAATAAATGAAAAGCTGTTTAGTTCCCTCTACTCCCAGGAGTTGTTAGATTTTTTTAAAATTTATTTGAGGGGCGCCTGGGTGGCTCAATACACTGAACGTCCGGCTTCGGCTCGGTCATGATCTCGCGGTTGGTGGGTTCGAGCCCCACGTTGAGCTCTGTGCTGACAGATAGCTCAGAGCCTGGAACCTGTCTTCAGATTCTGTATCTCCCTCTCTCTCTGACCCTCCCCTGCTCAAGCCATCTCTCTCTCTCTCTCTCTCAAAAATAAATAAAAAATTAAACATTTTTTTTAAATTTATTTGAGAGAGACAGAGAGAGAGCATAAGTGGCCAATAATCCAAAGGATGGGGATGGGGGTGGGTGGACAGAGGATCCCTAGCAGGCTCTGCGCTGACAGCAGAGAGCTGATGCGGGGCTTGAACTCACAAACCACGAGATGGTGACCTGAGCCGGAAGTCAGATACTCAACCAGCTGAGCCCCCCAGGCGCCCCACGAAAAGCTGTTTTGAAAGTTAAATAAGGCAGAACATGTAACGTGCAGCGGCTAAAACACAGGTTCACCATTTGGGGCCGTGGACCTCTGTTCAAAACAGTAATCTTCGATTCAGGAAACAAAATAAACAGGACTGCCATAGAAACCCACCATACTGAGATACAGTTATAAAATATTTGTTAATATTTATTTATTTATGGAGAGGGAGGCAGGGAGGAACAGAGAGAGAGAGAGAGAGAAAGATTTCCAAGCAGGCTCCGCACTGTCAGCATAGAGCACAACCTGGGGCTCTGTCTCAGGAACTGCAAGATCGTGACCTGAGCCGAAATTAAAAGACTAACACTTGGGGCGCCTGGGTGGCTCCGTGGGTTAAGCATCAGGCTTCGGCTCAGGTCATGATCTCACGGTTCGTGGGTTCGAGCCCCGTGTTGGGCTCTGTGCTGACAGCTCAGAGCCTGGAGCCTGCTTTCGATTCTGCGTCTCCCTCTCTCTCTGACCCTCCCCTGCTCGCACTCTGTCTCTCTGTCTCCAAACATTAAATGCTTTAAAACATTAAAAATTTTTTTAAAAAAGACTGACACTCAACCAACGGAGCCACCCAGGTGCCCCTCAAAATATTTTTTAAAACCAATAGGCAGTTCAATAATGAATGAGCCTCTTTGCTCACGGATTAACAAGACATAGCCGTGCTTCTAATTAATCATCATTTGCAGATCATGTGAGACATAAACAGTATTTCAAGATAACTGCACCAAGCGTAAAGAGTTATGAAAACATCTGGGATTTGATCAGTGATCCATGTAGGGGAGGGGGAAAAATCTTTTTCCTTCCACGCTTTTAGGTTCTCAGCTGGGTTGTGTAACCAAAGACACATTAACAAGAGAGAAAGCACAAACTTTTATTTTAAATAAAAGTTTTATGTAAGCACAAACTTTTATTTTAAATAAAAGTTTTATGTGACATGGGAGCCTTCATACGGAAATGAGGCCCCGAAGAAACAGCAAAGCCTCAGGGCTACACTAGGTTGAACAAAGAGTAGCAATTATGGAAACGTAACTGAAATACACAGGCAGGCTAAAGGAAGAGGAGTTATTTTAACAAAGCTTGTGCAGATTCTTCTCGGCCGAGTCTCCGGTCTCTGGTGATAAGAATGTTGCTTTCTTTCTGGTGCAAGAGCAGACAGCTTTCCCGTAGGAGTTTCTCTCTTGCTTTCAAAAAGGAAAAGGGAGGTCAGCGTGTCTGTTTTGCACCTGCTGTTTTTCCAGTGCCTTCAGCTCCGAATCATCAATATGTGGGAGGAGCATCGCTGGAGGGGGCGTGTCTTGAAATCTCTTCCAGTCCCGACCTCCATCGTGGATCAAGGGCCCTGCCAATACTATGGAGGTTAGTTGCTCTGTACGTGGTGCAAGAAAATGAGAAATTTCAATTAGAGGTTAGTGAAATAAAGACGGGGTTTTTTCCCATTCAAGTTCAAGCACTGAACCCTTGGTCGAATCCAAAGTAACACTTAACTATTAAATGCTCGACCCTTACCATCAATTAGTGGTCTCCCCGCTCCCCTGAGGTTTGGTTGGCTCCAGTGAGTTTAAAGCATTGGCGCTTTACCAGGTGTGGGACTCGGCCAGTTGCCTTAAGAACTCGATGCCCGTTTTACTCCTTTTTGCTGTACCGACAGCGCTCAAAGTACGGTCCCAGGCCCCACCCTCAGCCTTCCCTGGGAGCCTGTCGGAATGCAGATTCTCAGGCCCCGCAGGGACAACGTGCATCCGAAAGCGATTTCCAGGTGACAGCTCAGGAAACCTGGAGACGCACAGGGCAGACTCGATACCGGAGGGGCGGGGGCCCACAGACTGATCCCCACCCCCGCCCCCAGTGGCTTCTCCTCTTTTTATTACAGTAAAATACATGCAATGTAAGACTCACCATCATTTAGTACATTCACAATGTTGAGCAGTCTCCATTACTTCCATCCGGTTCCAGAACATTCTGGTCACCCTAAACTGAAACCCTGTATCCATTAGGCAGTCACCCCCCCGTGTTCCCTCCTCCCAACCCCTGGCACCCACTGACCTGTTTTCTGTCTCTATGGCTTTGCCAACCCAGGACATTTCATATAAATGGAATCACACAATATGTGGCCTTTGGGGCCTGGCTTCTTTCACGTGACGTAATGTTTTCAAGGCGCAGCCGTGTTGCTACATGTATCAGCACTTCATTCCTTTTTATGGCTGAGTAACATTCCGTCCCGCCCCCCGTGGATAGACCTCATTTTGTTTATCCACTCACCCGATGATGGACATCTGGGTTGTTTCCACCCTTCGGCGACTGTGAACAGCACTGCTGGGAGCAGGCTGCTTCCGAGGCGGTGATCTCCAGATGTCCCGGTCGCTAGCTTCCGAAGGAGGCCATACGGCCTGGTCCCAACCCTGCTTTGCCTCTTACCACCGAGCAAGCGCCGGCAGTGGCTTGAGCTCTCCGCGTGCTCGGAATGGCCCCTTGATAGAGCAGAGAAAACAGGAACATGAGGCCACAGACTCCAGGTCTCCTCCCAGGTGCCTGGTGACGCTCACGAGGGCTCCCTTCTTCCCCGAGCCAAGAGACCCATAGCGACTCCTTCCAGCGGCAGAGAACTGGTAGTGTGGAGACCGCATCTGGCCCACGGGAGCCTTTTACTGGGACCACACATTGTGCTGTGAGTCACTGACCTTGTAAAACCTGGAGCTCTTACATAACAACCTAGATGTCTGGCTTCCCCACAAAATTTGAACCTTGGGGGGCGCCTGGGTGGCTCAGTCGGTTGACTGTCCTACTTCGGCTCAGGTCATGATCTCACGTTTGTGGGTTCGAGCCCCGCGTCGGGCTCTGTGCTGACAGCTAGCTCAGAGCCTGGAGCCTACTTCCGATTCTGTGTCTCCTTCTCTCTCTGCCCCTCCCCCTCTCATGCTCTGTCTCTGTCTCAAAAATAAATAAAACATAAAAAATAAAAATAAAATAAAAAATTTGAACCTTGGGAAGCACCGGGCCTGTGTTCTTGCCAAGCAGGCACGGGTGCAAGCGGGGAACAGCCATCCCCTCTCCATCGATGGTCACGTGCTGTCCTTTGGCTGAGTCCCCGCCCCCCAAAAGCAGCCGACCAGTCACTGCTTGACCTCCAGCCAGAGTGTCTGTTGCTTCTCCAAAGCCTGAAATGTTTCTTCTAACAGGAAAACCTTTCTCTGTGCTTCTACCTACCCAAAATGGAGCAATGAAAAACATTACAAAAGGACATGTGTTTCTCACACCCCATGCCTCATCCACTCATCTATGTTCCCTAGTGGTCCCGGATTTATATAGTACTGGGAAGGAAGGGGGAGAAAGACGCTTGTATGCAAATAAGCTGGCAGGTTCCTCAGCCCGTAACAGGTGCTACATAAATGTCCGTTAATTTCCGTCCTTTGGAGCTCGGAGATATTAATGTAGCAGAAGCTGGCATTCCTATGCTGTACTTTTTTGCCCTGGGTGCAGGGGAGTAGTGATTGGGTCGATCTGAACTCAAGTCTGGATCCTGCCCCTTTATCTGTTCCTTATCCTTCAGCCCCACCTACAGGTCTTTCCAAGAACTACAGCCTGGGGTCAAGGCCAGGCTCTCCCTGCTGACCTCCTTGGTACAACTGCATAGAGGTAAGAACCCTATAGTATCTATGCTTCTGGAAGAAGTTCTCTGCAAGGTTCCCCTTTTTTCCCGTGTTCTTCCATATATCCGCAGGGAGAAATCATCCAGGCTTTCTCTAACGTGTGTCCTCTGTCACATGAAAGCAGCTTTCTGGTTTCCACCTCACATTAGACAGCAATCCCAAAACTTGGATAAAGTAAGCACAAGAGGAACACAATCTTTTCCCAGACCCTCGCATGCTCGGTACCTCCGTCTTCGGTCCTCAGACTCAGAGATCACCTGCTCTGTAGGATTACCCTGGCTTCCTTTGCAAGCACCCATCGCTCGCCTGCCTACCCAGTCCCTCTTAGCACATCACCAGGACTGATTTCCTTCATAGCTGAAATTACTTATCGTTTGCTTTCTAGCTGTACATCCCCTGTTGACCATAAGCATCCTTATATTTTAGTCTAATTTGACCCTACCACCCTTCAGGACTAATATTATTTTTACAATACTCTTTCTAATGTAAAGGCGTTGCTTTCTCATGGTTGAAAATTGAAATCTTTACTTCAGCATTTCCATGCCTAGGAAGGCATCCTATAGAAATAAGTAGGTACATGTTCTGGGGTATTCATTGCAGCCGGGAACTGGGAACTAGTTAGGGGTCTTTTATCTCAGGGCGCAGATCCCCAAATGCCCATGGAAAGAACTTCTATATCCTGTAATCAGTTTCTCTACTACTCCTATGTATTTTTCTTTATGCAACATTAAAATGGTTTTTGGTTGGGGCGCCTGGGTGGCTCAGTCAGTTAAGCCTCCGGCTTCGGCTCAGGTCAGATCTCACGTTAGTGGGTTCGAGCCCCATGTCAGGCTCTGTGCTGACAGCTCAGAGTCTGGAACCTGCTTCCGGTTCTGTGTCTCCTTCTCTCTCTGCCCCTCCCCCTCTCATGCTCTGTCTCTCTCTGTATCAAAAATAAATAAAACATTAAAAAAA
>PJEM01015973.1:0-27740 GCA_004023845.1 Helogale parvula | reverse complement strand
AATACTAACCCTCACAGCCTCCCGTTGAGGAACATTATTAGCTTTAGAGAATGTACAGAGACCCTGATGTACAACCAGGTTATATAACTGCCCAAGGATACTTTACTTCCCAGGACGTAGCCAGGATTTCCCACCAAGCTCTGAGTCCAGAGTCCATGCGCTTAAGCACTATGCTCAACTTAACTGGCATCCTATCACATAGAGACTTGTCACAATCATTGATTAAATGAAATTTCTATTTTTATATAGATAACAACTGTATCCCTGTATCATACTACTAGGTAATAACAATTCTTTCTTCATCGTTATAACATTTTCAGGTTCTAACTAAAATGCTTGTAACAATGATATACTGTAAGTAATTTTCCCTATTTTATTTAACAGAGCAAATAAATGTAGGATCCTTTGGCTCCAAACACACTATGAATATAAAGTACGCTGGCCAAAGTCCATTTTCTAACCTTATGTGCATAAAAAACTTACAGGCCAAAAGAAACCCTCAAAAATATTGTAGGTTCATTCACTCATTAATTACTCCATCTATTTAATGATATGATAAAGTATTCAGAAATAGTGAAATTCATGTATTTCTTATCTCTTTTCTGTATTTTTTCAGAACTGAAGTGAGATTTTACCTATGGAGCTCTGAAGTAACCAGAGGATTGATCCATATGATTGGTAAGTTCCAAGAGGAAAACAACTCCTGATTGTTTAATGAACTGCTTTTTGGTCAAGTCATCTATCCTGCTAATCCTGCTGAGTGTCCCAGTGAGCAGGAGCTAACACAGGTTCTTGATGTGTGTATGTGGTAAACAAAGTTTTCTGGAATAGGTTCATTTTAGCTCTGCAACAAATTCTAAGGCTATTTAAATGATGTAATATCAGTCATGAAAGGTATTCAAAGAAACACATGGCCACTATACATGTAAATAACAGTTAAAAAGAGACAATTTTTTCATGGCACAAAAAAAGAGCAGTATAGTGAGGAACATGAAAATTGATACAGAACAGCAGTGTCTGCAGTATTGAATAGGAATGAAAATATGAGGAGGCGGTTGGTGGTGACGGTGACAATGGCTGGAATGCTGAAAGTGAGTATGGAAAGTGACAGTGCTGCCAAATGGTGCAGCTCATCCCAACGTGACCGGTTACCGAACTTTACACCTCAAACTCCACTCCTTTAATAAGAGAAAAATTTGTCATCAAGTGATCTAATGTCATAATTTCAAGAAGGAACAACCCTATACATATCCTCCTCTTAAATCATATCATTAACTTTATGGATTTATTGCTTATCCAAAATAAATAGAATCATGGGTGTCATAGCATATTAAGCTACTTCAATTATTTACAACTCAGTGTGACTGGGTTCACTGTATTATTTTTAGAACCACTCTGGTTATGAGTAGACATGGAGAAGCTATGGTCACTGAATACAGAGGGTTAAATGTTCCAAAGGGAGAGAGCACACAAACAAATGAATTTGGGATACTCATGGCAAAATGCAGAGATTTTTATTTCTACCTAAGGTAATACTATTTTTTTTTTATTTCCATGGTATTGTCTCCTAGACCTTCGTAGGAAGATATGAACAAAAACAATGGAAGTTCCATGACAGATTTCATCCTGCTGGGGTTTTCTGATCGGCCCCAATTGGAACACATCATCTCTGGGATTGTCTTCATCTTCTATATTGTGACTCTGGTAGGAAACACAACCATCATTCTTGTATCTTACCTAGACAGCCAGCTCCATACTCCCATGTATTTCTTCCTATCCAATTTGTCCTTCCTGGACCTCTGTTATGCAACTAGCATTATCCCACAGATGCTGGTAAATCTATGGGGTCCAACAAAGTCTATTACCTACGGAGGGTGTGTGCTCCAATTCTTCTTTGCCCTTGACTTGGGAGCCACAGAATGTCTTCTCTTGGCTGTGATGGCATATGACCGCTACGCTGCTGTCTGTCAACCTCTTCACTACACAGTAGTAATGCACCCTCAACTTTGCCAGAAGATGGTGCTCACCGCCTGGGTAGGTGGTCTTGGCAGTGCCTTAATTCTTTGTTCCCTGACTTTGAAGTTGCCAAGATGTGGGCACCGGGAAGTGGACAATTTTTTCTGTGAGATGCCAGCCTTGCTCAAGATGGCTTGTGTCCACTCAAAAGTAATTGAGGTCGTTGTCTATGCTCTTGGGGTAATATTTCTTCTAGTACCTCTATCACTAATTCTCATCTCATATGCAATTATTACTCAAGCTGTCATGAGGATCAAGTCAACAGCAAGGTGGCGTAAGGTCCTTAACACATGTGGTTCCCACCTCACGGTAGTAACTCTGTTCTATGGAACACTAATTTATATGTACATGAAGCCACAGAATAGCACATCCCAAGATGAGGGGAAGTTCTTTACACTCTTTTACACAATTGTTACACCCACTCTTAACCCTCTGATCTATACTTTAAGAAATAAAGATGTGAAGAGTGCAGTAAAGAGAATACTGTGTGTAGAAAAATGGTTAGCAAAGTTATGAGTTGGATGGAAGAGAGTTAAGGAAATAACACTGACCTTTGCCAAGAGAAGATGTAGCCAGTCATTTATGCAAAGAAGTACACAGAAATTTTAAGGAGATAGAGATGCATAAAGAAACTTTATTTCATACAATCAAAAGCCTTCAAGACAAGTCAGGAACTACAGATAAGTAAAGATAGAATTATGAAGAGTGGTTTTTGTAATAGATGCATGTACAAGGTATTAAGAAAATATTTCATATGGAATTTTATTTTAATGTAGAATTACACTGGACATGGATTTCTTTTTACCACACTTACCACTTTTATGGGAAATAACATTTCCTTCATCCACCTAATATGCCATCAGGGACTTGGTGGTACAGATCAACTGCCCACCATTATTCACCCATCTTTTGCCTCAAGTTTTAACTGCTCCAGAGCCACCATGTGGCATATCACGTTTATGAGACTGGTCTCCATTAAGAATGCCAAGAAATTCTGAATATCTTTATGCTGGAGAAAAAAAATACCACTCTTCTTTACAAGTTAACCATTTCTGATATTGGATAGCCTTTGCATATGAGAGTTCACATTACCATGCCCTTGCTCTGTGATATGGTGGTAGAGTTAGCAGTCACCCACCGGGGTATTTGGGTCGGGCACATGAGTTCTAGGGGTTAATGGTCTTTTCTCTCCCATCCTCAAACGTTCTGTTTCACAGGCTCCCACAGTGAAAACATTATTTGAAATTGTGATTCTTTTGGGCGTAACACTAAAATCACCAATTTCATGGGCATTGGTAAAAATAAAGATCTCAGAGAGGATGATGATACCCAAACATAGGAAAGCCCAGAGAGAATATCAACTTTGTGGTATTGTCATGACTTTGAGAGGAGAATGTATAGATTGGAAACAGTCTGGTTACTGGAAATGCGTATCAACTTTTCTTTGTAAGAAAACTCATCCCAATTTTGATAAACAATTACTTTATCATTTAAAAATCTCTGGCTCAACTTCTACCCTCAGTTGATATCTTACTCATGAGAAATTTCACTACAAATATAGAATATCTGTGCTTTTATTTCTTCCAAAACCTACTCCTGTCACTACATTGGCATTATCTCATTTTGTATTTATTTGTATGCATGTTTGATAAAACTATTGGTGAGCGTTTCAACAACATAGAAACTCTTATTCATGTGAGATTTTTTCATATCTAATTTGGCTTCAGATAAAATTATATACTCATATTTACCTACTACTATTAAATAAATGAATCATTTTTAATAAAATATGTATGAAAATTGTACTATCCTACAGAATATGATGAATGTTCATTGGGTAAGGAATACTGAAGCAAGATCCTCATGCTTTTAAAATTTAGGACATTTGTAACACCTGAGACCTAAGAGAAGGGAAAGATAGAATAATTCTTCTTTCAAGTGCATAATATTATAGAATCCTTATAAGTGCGTATCTGGACATGAAAAAAAAACAGGAGAAATATAGAAAAAAGTTTCTCCTTATCTCGTAACCTAGAAATGATGACTGCTAACTTTATAACTGATTTCCTCTTAATTTATTCCATGCATACTAAAGTTTGGGTCACACTAAGTACCTGATTTATTTCCCTAGTATTATGCATTCACATCACAAATATCACTCCCAAGAGAGAAAACCTTGGCTCCTAGGGAAGCAAATATGCTGATGGGTAGCCCTCTAAAGAGCCACAGTGCATGAACAGACACACAGTGTAACTGTGATGTGAAAACGTCACTGGGAGGAGTTGCTGACAATGGCAAGAAGGAAAAAACAATGTCTCAGTGTCATAGCACAAGCCTGTCCCTGTCTGCAAAGATGACTGAGATCTCCCCTGGATCATATCAACTGATGAGGCAAAATACCCAGGCTCTAGCACCTTAGGAAGTCATGGATGGTCTTCTAGGTTAGGGGCTGACATCTTGGACCAAAGGATGGCCTCAGGTAATCTGGTTCAAATGCTGGAGATTCCCTGGAATACTGTAGAAAGATTTTACGACACCATGTATTACCAAAAATTTGGGGAAACAGTCATCTTGTTGTATTAGTTATCTACTGCCTCAAATATTTGTTTTTAGATGCAAACGGGACTGCTAGAAGTGATGGATGTAGGTTGAAAACCCCATCCCCACAAGTCTGAATCTAAAAAGGTTGGAAAAGTAAAAATGTTCGTAATTCTGTTGGCAGCAAACCTGTCCTAAATATACGTGAGGCTACTTCCACTCTTTGCTTTCAGTTATGTTACACAAAGGCAGATCTGTGTTCAAAGAAAACAATTACTTTGTAAGAGAGAATATTAGCTCCTGTCATTTATCAGAAACAGCAGCGGCTTCTTAAGGAGGACTTTCATTACTATCACTGCTTATAGAGCTGTAGATTTTCTTTGCAGCTGAGGATTCAAGAGAAACTAGACTATGTTTTTAGGATGCAGTGTAACAAGAAGGAAATTCTGCCAGAGAATAACTTAACTTTCACCTGTTTCGTCTATGATTGTATGTGCACATTTATGTCGGTCATGTGAAAACTATGAGTCATGTCTTATACCCTCGTTTGCCAACTAAAATATCAACATAACACTTTCTGTCCTTTGTATCATTGTATTTTACTGGGGAGGAATGTTCCATGAAGTCCCAGTACACACAGGGCCTATTGCTTTTCTTCACGATCACTATTTTCCAGGTTATTTGTCAACCCCGATTGCAGTATAGAGAACATCCAGTGTTTTCATTTTGGACTCCCCTTCCCTAGGAATAATCTCCAATGTTTTTAACTGCAGTCCTGCCATTTCTGCTTAGTGCCACAGGTGCCACTGTACCTACTGGGGGATAGTGCCACAGGCGCCAAGGCACTATTGGGGGATGATGGTCCTTCAGGCATAAACCCCAACCATCCCTATCATAAAGAGGACCAGTTTTCCAGATCTCTGCCCCAACCTCACTAGGCCTTCTAAGGAGCCACACTCCCCTGACCTCTTTCGCATGAGAAATGGGTCCCTGTAAAACCTGCTCAATCTTTGAATTGGCTGTACTACAACATGCTAAAGGCCTATGTGACAAGCTAACATCATACTCAATGGTGGATGCCAACCTCACCCTGTGGTCAACACAGTATGAGACATCCTAGCCAGAGCAACAAGGTAGGAAAAAGAAATAAGGGCAACTAAATCAGGAAGAAATTGAACTATTTATATATGCCAATGACATAGTATCATATATAGAAAATGGTAAAGATTTCACCATAAAGGAGAAATACTGACAATTCTGTAAAGTTGCAGGATACAAAATCAATTTTAAAAATACATCATTTTTATAGTATGACTACAGATTACTAGAAAGGGAAATTAAAGAAACTAATCTCATTTACAATCACATCAAGAATAATAAAATACCTAAGAATAAATTTCACCAAGAATGTAAAAGATCTTTACACTGAAGAATATAAGATTGATGAAAAATATGGGGACACAAATATGTAAAAAGACATTCCATGTTTATGGGTTTGGAAGAGTATTTTTAAAAGGTACTCACTACCTAAAGCCAGCTACAGATTCAATTCAATACCTATTAAAATCCAATATTAGAAATACAACAAACAACCCTAACATTTATATGGAGCCATAAAAGAACCTGAACTGCACAAGCAGTCTTGGAAAACAACAAAATTGAAGGCATCACACTTCTTGATTTCATACCATATTGCCAACCCATATTAATCAAAGGCATGTGGTATTAGATATATATAAATATATGCAAATAGAAACAGACATATAGATCAACAGAACAAAAGAGAGATCCCAGAAATAAAATCATACAAATACAATCAATTTAATACATTTAATCAAATATTATTATAATCAAATATTACTCACTCATGAGTAAGGACATCCTGCCATTGTGACAACATGAATGGACTTTGAGGTCATTATGCTAGATGAGATAAGTCAGTGAAAGACAAATACTGCAAGGTATCACTATATGTGGAATCTTTAAAAAAAGAAATCAAACTTTCTGAAATAGAGTAGGAAAAATGGTTGACAGTGGTTAGGGTTGACAGGGGAATAGGGAGGTTGGTAAAAAGGCACAAATATCAGTGAGAAGATGAATAAGGCATGAGGATCTCATGTAAATCATGGTGACAACAGTTCTAACACTGTATTTCATACTGAAATCTGCTGACAGAGTAGAACTGAAATGTTCTCACCGAACCACAAGATACATATTTGACGCAATATATGTGTACATATGTGACTCAATGGATGTGTAAATTATTAGTTGGGGAGGGTAAATTTTCAAAAATATATACAAATTCAAATCACCATGATGTATACACTAAATATCTTATAATATTATAGCTCAAGTATATCTCAATAAGGCTGAATGTAAAAGGAAAAGAAGAGAAAGATAATTCAGAGATAAGAGAGAGTGAGTCAAAATGCTATTTTAGAAGGAGTGGTCCAGGAGAGTTTTTGAGCAGAGAAATGAATAGAGCCAGGGGGTCAGTGTCAGGACCCATATGGGGAAGAGGGTTCCCAAGAATCTTCAATGGATAAGTGTGATGTGTTGGCTGAACAGCAATAAAGACCATGCAGAGCAAGTGGAAGAATCCTAGAAAACTATCTGGAAGCAGCAGCAGCAGAGAAGTAGCCATCCATGAGAAGACTCATATTTCAAGAGTTTTATTCTTAAAGGAATAATTCAGTTGAAAAAAATGCTGTAAGTGAGGCACAAAATAAACTAGAGACAGTGACAGTGAGGAATGAAGAGACATAAGGGAGACTACGTGAAAGAGGAGATAAAATTACGCAAAAAGATGAAGTTGAGGAAAAAGAGAGATAAAAAAGATTCTAGACTACAAGAGGACATTTAGAGAACTAAGTGATTCAGTGGAATGTAATAATATCCATATCGTAGGAGTTCCAGAAGAAGAAGAGAGAGAGAAAAGGGAGGAAGGTATACTTGAACAAATCATAGCTGAGAACTTCCCCAATCTGGGAAAGGAAACAAACATTGAAATCCAGAAGGCACAGAGAACTCCTTTCAGACTTAACCGGAATCGATCTTCTGTATGACATATCATAGTGAAACCGGCAAAATACAAAGATAGAGAATTTTGAAAACAGTTATTGACAACTGGGCCTTAACCTATAAGTGTTAACACATAAGGTAGTAGCAGGAAAGAAGGAAGAGACAGAAAATATTCAATGTGCTGAATAGGAAAAATATGCACTCAAGGATCCTTTATCCAGCAAGCTGATCATTCAGAGTAGTAGAGATAAAGGTTTTCCCAAACACACAAAAACAAGGAGTTCATCAACTCGAAACCAGCCCTACAGGAGAACCTAAGGGGGACTCAGTGAGTGGAGTGTCACAAAGATCATAAAGGACCAGAGGCATCACTACAAGCATGAATCCTACAGAGAACACAATGACTCTAAACCTATATTTTTTAATAATGGCACCGAATGTAAATGCACAAAGTGCTCCAATCAAAAGACATAGGGTATCAGAATGGATTAAAAAAAAAAAGACCCATCTACTTGCTATCTACAAGAAATCCATTTTAGACCTCAGAACAGCTTCAGATTGAAAGTGAGAGGATGGATAGCCATCTATTATGCTACTGGAAGTCAAAAGAAAGCTGACAAATTAGATTTTAAACTAAATGCTGTAACAAGAGATGAAGAAGAGCATTATATCATAATCACGGGGTCTATACAACAAGAAGAGTTAGCAATTACAAATATTTATGCTTCAAATTTGGAGGTCCCAAAATATATAAATCAATCATAAATATAGGTAATCTTATTAGCAAGAATGTGGTAAATGCAGTTGGCTTTAACACTCCACTTATAGCAATAGACAGATCATCTAGACAGAAAATCAATACAGAAACATATATATTCAGAGATTTTCATCCTAAAGCAACAGAATACACATTCTTCTTGAGTGTACATGGAACATTCTCCAAGATAGATCACATATTGGGTTACGAAACAGCCCTCAAAAAATAGAAAAGAATTGAGATCACACCGTACACATTTTAAGATCACAATAATATGAAACTTGAAATCAATCACAGCAAAAAGTTTGAAAAACCTCCAAAAGCATGGAGGTTAAAGAACATCCTTAAATAATTAATGGGTCAGCCAGGAAATTAAAGAAGATGTATCCTAAAGAGATTGGGGCCCTCTCTATGGTATATCATTGTAATTTATTTAGGGTGATCCTTAACACTTGAAGTTGCTCTCTTATTCCCTATTTGGTGTAGGTTACCTGGGAGACTCCCTAGACATGGAGGGGGCCTCCCATCTATTAGTTCAAAGAGGGAGAAACCTTGAGTTCCTAGTGTGCCAACGGGCATGCAGGATGGCCAGGAGCAACAGGTCTGGCCATGGGAGGTCTGTTTCCTGATAGAACTTGGCTAAGTTTCCCTTGAGGGTGTGATTCATTCATGCTACTTTCCCTGAGCTTTGAGACTTGTAAGCAGAGCGAAGGTTCCAAGTGATGTTGAGGGAGTTGGTTAAGTTTGTACAATGTCCGCCATAAATGCAGGTTCATTATCACTGCGGGTTGTGGCTGGCAAGCCAAACCAGGGGACAATCTCTTTTAGGACTTTAGCTACCTCTTGGCTCTGTTCTGTCCCAATAGGGAAAGCTTCAACCCATCCAGAGTATGTACAGACTATTATCAGGAGGTTTCTAAATCCTCCCCTTGGCTGGACAGCTGTAAAGTCTATTTTTAGACCTTCAAAGGGGGTAGCTCCTACTCTTTGGACACCTTGCAGGGGTCGCAGCTCGGATCAGGCATTATTCCTGGTGCAAGTCACACACTGTACACTTACCTCTCAGCAAAGTGCTGGCAGCTGGCTGATGTACTATTGCTTTTTGAGGAGGGTCTTTAATGCAGTTTTCCCTAAGTGGGGGAGTTGATGGTATTCAACAGCTAGATGCCCTCTGAGGGCCGCTGGGATGAAGATGCACCCATCTAGCAGTTTCCACCATCCTTCCTTGGTCTGGGTGGCCAGCTCTATTTCAGCCCATTTAATTTCATTTTTAGTATATTTTGGTGGAGTGGTCTCTGGCGGGCGTGTCAGAGTCATAGTAAGGGAGGGGACCTTGTCTGCCTCCCTAGTGGCTGCTACTCTAGCCGCCTCATCTGCCAGGTGATTTCTCCTTGCAGTAGGTGCGTTGATCCCTTCTAAGGAGGTCCTGAGCTTCCCCCCTGTTGGTGGTGGGACCTTCTCCATCCTTTCATAGTCCGTTTCCTTTAAAGAAGCAGCGAGAAGGCTGACCTTTTTCCTCATCTTTTCCTTGGTTTCCCTCTTAGCAGTGTCCTCGCTGTTCACGTAGACCTTGTTAGCAACCTCGATCAACTGTGTGGTGTCCATTCCACTGAAACCCTCAAGTTTTTGGAGCTTCCTTCTGATATCTAGGGTGTCTTGGGCCACGAAAGAGGTGTTTACCATCTGTTGGCTTTCTTGTGCCTCGGTATCAAATGGGGTGTAAATGCAGTAAGCCTCGCACATCCTCTCCTAATAATCCCTCAGATTCCCCTTGCTGCTGAGTGATTGAGGATATCTTGGTCATATTCATGGGCTTCTTAGCCCCTGCTTGGATCCCCTGGAAGAGAGTCTCTTGGGATCGGCCTATGTGGACTTGTCCTCCTTCTGTAGTCAAGTCCGATGGAGGGTGTTCTACAGGTGCAGCAGTTCTAGCCAGGTGCTAGGATCGACAACCCCCGCTGGTGCATGCTCCTCACTGTATTGCCGAGCTCCTCTCCTAATTCTCCGTCTCTCTTCAGTGTTAAACAAAGTGCAGAGCAGCTGTTGGAAGTCTTCCCAAGTTGGTGGGTGGGTCTGGAAGACGGACTCCATTAGGTCCTGTGGTTTTTCAGAATATGATGCTGTGTTATGTTTCCAATTGAGGAGATCAGTAGTGGAGAAAGGCTGGTATACATCATCAAGCGTCCAGCTTACAGGGTTCCATTTCTTTCACGTCTCAGATTTTCCTCCTTGTGGCATCCTGGCCAGGGCAGTAGTCTCTTTTACCGGCATCTGGAGAGCACCTGAGCCTGGCTGTGGCTACAATCTGGCCACTGGTCTGGGAGAAAGAGGATCTGTTGAATTAGAAGTGGTGGGGAGGCCAAAGGTGGTGGAGTATCGGGAGCTGGGGGGTCAGGTGCTGACGATCTCGGGGAAGCAAATGGCAGAGGCAAAACTGGTTCTTCCTCCAGATCACCAGTGGGAATTTACAGATGTCGGGACCTCTGTACCCTGGTCAGTCATGTTCATTGCAGGTAAATCGCACCCAAGGGGGGAGGGTTTGGGCAATCTCGAACCAGGAGTCAATATATGGGAACTGATCAGGGTAAACTGGGTCTCTGGTGACAACATGCAAGATGCAATGGACCATTGGGACGTCTAAGATTCCCTCTGAGGACCATCCTGCCCCAAAAGTGGGCCATTCCAACTCACATTGTGTCCTTAATTTGCTGGAGGTCATCTTAATTCCATAGTCTCCCAAAAATGCCTTCTCAAAATTCTCATAGTTTCAAGAACTGTGGGTTTTCTCTGTCCCAAACCCATAATGTTCCCATGAGGTGGTCGGAAAGACAAACAAAGGGGTAGCAGTGCCCCCTCTAACAAGCAGACCAGTCAGATGCCCATCTGGCCATGTCCTGAAGGAACTTAGGGATGCTTAGCCATAGTAGTCTTAACTTTGTGACTTATGATCGGAAACTATTCCGATGCCACCACAGGCTGTATGCCGTTCACCACGGAATCGCAGATGGGCCCACTCAGACTCCATAGCCTTTTGGGGACCTTAAGGGTGCCCACTTGTGGAACCACAGAATCGAAATTGGCAGGCAAGCCAAATCGAGTCACACATACACACTCACATACACAAAAGAGGTTATTACATTCCGTCACATAGAATTTCTATGAATGAGACCACTGATGTCTCTGGGAAGTGATAAGCTCCCCCTTTTACCACTATGAGTGGGCCGGACAGATGGGAGCCCCTCTCAGAGAGACCTCTGAAGTCTCTGGGGAGATGACCATTAAGGATGGGCCCAGTGGGGCCCCTGCAGGTTTTCTGTCAGTGAGACCACTGAAGTCTCCAGGGAGTGATCAGCTCCCTCTTCCACCACTATGCATGGGCAGTAAAGGACAGATCTATGGCCCAGCCCTTACCAGTTTCCTATATTGGTTCCAGGTCCTCACTGGCCAAGTCTCCTCAAGTCCAGTGGTAACTGTGGAGCAGGGTGGCCCGAGGCAACCGAGCTGGAGACTGCCAAAATTCAGGCAGGGAGCACCTTCTCATTTGCGATTCCTTGTTCCATCACTGCCTTGCCATTTTCCCAAACCAGGGGCAGTAACAGGCCAGCACAGTTGGGTTTCTTGGTTAGGGAACCAAATGTTGAGGAATCTGGTCTGGATCACCTGGTGGAAGAACCAAGCGGCCCTCAGAGATCTTGGAAGGGAGGAGGTTTATTTTATACCAGTGGGATCAGAGGAGATCATTCTCCAGAGGTCTGAGCCCAGGACATTAGCAGAGGGAACCATTTATAGCCTGTTACATCCGCATACCTCATTAATCAGGGACAGATGTTTCCTATTAGTCCTGTGAGCCATCTTACAACAGATTTTCCCTATCAGAAGCAGAATGGCAAAGAAACCCCAAGGCCAGTAGAAGAGAAATAATAAAGATCAGAGCAGAAATAAAAAATATAGAATAAAAAAAAGCAGTGGAACACATCAATTAAACTAAGAGCTGGTTTTTTGAAAAAAATAAACAAAATTGATAAACGCCTAAGCAGACTTCTCAAAAAGAAAAGAGAGAGGACCCAAATATATAAAATCACAAATGAAAACGGACTTATCCCAACTAATCACACAGAAAAACAAACATTTATAAGAGAATACTATGGAAAAATATATGCCCAAAACTGGACAACCTGGAAGAAATGGACAAATTCCTAGACACACACACACACAAACACACACACACACACACACACACACACACACACACACACACACTACCAAAACTCAAAAAGGAAGAAACAGAAAATTTGAACAGACCCATAACTCGTGAAGAAAATGTATCCGTTATCAAAAATCTCCCAACAAATAAGAGTCCTGGGCCAAATGGATTCCCAGGAGAATTCTACCAGATCTTTAAAGCAGAGTTAATATCTTATCCACGAGATACAGGTATGCTGTTTTGAAGGAACACATGCACCCCAATGTTTATAGTAGCAGTATGGACAATAGCCAAAGTATGGAAAGACCCCAAATGCCCATCTATGGGTGAACCCATAAAGAAGATATGATATATACAATGGAGTATTACTTGGCAATAAAAAAAAGGATGAAATCTTGCCATTTGCAACTATGTGGAGTATTATGGTAAGTGAAATTAGAGAAAGACAAACATATGACTTCACTCATATGAGAACTTTAAGACAGAACAGATAAACATAAGGGAAGGGAAGCAAAAATAATATAAAAACAAACAGGGGGACAAGATATAGGAGCTCTTAAATATGGAGAACAGAGGGTTTGAACTGGAAGGGTTATGGGAGGGGAGATAAGCCAAATGGGTAAGGGACATTAAAGAATCTACTCCTGAAATCATTGTTGCACTGTATGCTAACTTGGATGTAAAATTTAAAAATAAATTTAAAAATAATTTTAAAAAGTAAAAAAATTTTTAAAAAGCTGTGTGGGTTCAGGCCACATGCCCCTGCTCTTTAGTTAATACCTATCCTTCTCAAGCTGTTCCAAGAAATAGAAATGGAACTAAAGCTTCTGGACTCATTCTATGAAGCCACCATTACCTGGATTCCCAAACCAGACACAAAAGAATTACAGGCCAATATCTCTGATGAATAAGGATGCAAAAGTTCTCAACAAGATACTAACAAATCGAATTCAACAGCATATAAAAAGAATTATTCACCATGATCAAGTGGGATTTATTCCTGGGCTGCAGGGCTGGTTCAATTGTAATGTGATACATCACAATAATAAAAGAAAATATTTTTTAAAATATGATGCTATCAATAGGTGCAGGAAAACCATTTGATAAAATACACCATATTTTCTTAATAAAAATGCACAAGAAAGTCAGGATAGAAGGAAAACATACCTAAACATCATATAAGCCATATATAAAAGCCCACAGCTTATATCATCCTCCATGGGGAAAAACTGAGAGCTATTTCCCTGAGATCAGGAACACAACAGGATGTCCCTCTCACCACTGTCGTTTAACCTAGTGCTGGAAGTCCTAGCATCAACAATCAGAAAACAAAAATGAAATAAAAGGCATCAAAGCTGGCAAAGAAGAAGTCAAACTTTTACTTTTCACAGACGACATGATACTCTACATGGAAAACCCGAAAGACTCCACCAAAAGTCTGCTAGAATTGATACATGAATTCAGCAAAGTCACACAGTACAAAATCAATATATAGAAATTAATTGCATTTTTATACACCAATAATAAGGCAACAGAAAGAGAAATCAAGAAACTGATCCCATTCACAATTGCAGAAAACACTAAAAAGTGCCTAGGAACAAACCTAACAAATTTGTAAAATATCAATATGATGACAACTGTAGAAAGCTTATGAAGGAAACTGAAGAAGACAAAGAAATGGAGAAACATTCTGTGCTCATGGATTGGAAGAATAAATAATGTTAAAATGTCAATATTACCCAAAGGATTCGATACATTAGATGCAATCCCAATCAAAATTGCACCAGCAGTCTTCTCAAAGCTAGAACAAAAAAATTCTAATATTTGTATGGAACCACAGAAGACCCCGAATAGTCAAAGTAATATTGAAGAAAAAATCCAAAGCAAGAGGCATCAAAACTCCAGACTTTACTTTTTTTATTTTTTTAATGTTTTTATTTATTTTTTAGAGAAAGACAGCATGAGCAGGGGAGGGTCAGAGAGAGAGGGAGACAAAGAATCTGAAGACAGGCTCCAGTCTCTGGGCTAGCTATCTGCACAGAGCCTGACATGGGGCTCAAACCCACAAACCGTGAGATTATGACCTGAGCCGAAGTTGGACGCTTAACCGAGCCATCCAAGTGCCCCAAAACCCCAGACTTTAGCCTCTTCTACAAAGCTGTCATCACCAAGACAGTATGGTATTGGAACAAAATCAGACACATAGTCCAATGGAATAGAATAGAGAACCCAGAATTGAACCCACAAATGTATGTCCAATAAATCCTTGACAATGCAGGAAAGAGTATCCAATGGAAAAAAGTCTCTTTAGCAAATGGTGCTGGGAAAACTGGACAGCAACATGCTGAAGAAAGAAACTATACCACTTTCTTACACCATTACACAAATTAAACTCAAAATGGATGAAGGACCTGAATGTGAGACAAGAAATCATCAAAACCCTAGAGGAGAAAGTAGGAAACAACTTCTTTGACCTCAGCCACAGCAATTTCTTATTTAACACATCTCCAAAGGAGAGGAATTAAAAGCAAAAATGAACTATTCGGACCTCATCAAGATAAAAAGCTTCTGCACTGCAAAGGAGACAATCAATGAAACTAAAAGGCAACCAAAGGAACAGGAAAAGATATTTGCAAATGACATATTGGATAAGGGTTAGTATCTAAAATCTATAATCTATCATTCAGGTCCATTGTTTCCTTAATGAATCTCTGTTTGGTGATCTATCCATTACTGTAAGTGGGCTATTAAAATCTCCTGCAATTAACATTCTTATCAATAAGATTGCTTATGTTTGTGATTGATTTATATATTTGGGTGTTCTCTAATACGGTGCACAGACATTTATAATTGTTAGCTCCACCTGACCTTGTAATTATCATATAATGCCCTTCTTCGTCTCTTGTTACAGCCTTTAATTTAATGCCTAGTTTGTCTGATATAAGTATGGATACTCCAGCTTTCTTTTGACTTCCAGGAGCATGATAGCTAGTTCTCCATCCCCTCACTTTCGATCTAAATGTGTCCTCAGGTCTAAAATGAGTCTCCTTTAATCAGTCTTGTTTTTTATCCATTCTGATACCCTATGTCTTTTGACTGGAGCATTTAGTCCATTTACATTCAGGGCTATTACTGAAAAATATGGGTTTAGAGTCATTGTGTTATCTGTAGGTTTCATGTTTGTAGAGATGTTTCTGGTACTTTGTGGTCCTTGAAACATTTCACTCACAGAGCTCCCTTAGGATCTCTCATAGGGTTGGTTTAGTGGTGATGAATTCCTTCAGTCTGTGTTTCTTTGGGAAACCTTCTATCTCTCCTTCTATTCTTAATGACAAGATTGCTAGATAAAGGATTCTTGGCTGCAT
Source organism: Helogale parvula (assembly GCA_004023845.1). NCBI lineage: Eukaryota > Metazoa > Chordata > Mammalia > Carnivora > Herpestidae > Helogale > Helogale parvula. The sequence goes on along the minus strand of PJEM01015973.1, from coordinate 11,839 downwards.
ATTTTTCCTTTATATCACATTGGAAGATTTTCTGCCATTCCTTTCTGCTCCGCCAAGTTTCAGTAGATAGGTCTGCTACTACCCTTATGTGTCTACCTTTGTATGTTAAGGCCCATTTATCCCTAGCTGCTTTTGGGATTCTCTCTTTATCCTTATATTTTGCCAGTGTCATTTTGAAATGTCATGCAGGAAGATCGATTCAAGTTACATCTGAAGGGAGTTCTCTGTGCCTCTTGGGTTTCAATGTGTGTTTCCTTCCCCATACTGGGGACGTTCTCAGCTATAATTTGTTCAAGTACCCCCTTCAGCCCCTTTCTCTCCTCCTCCTCCTCCTCCTTGTACCCCCCCACTCCCCCTCGTCTTCCTCTTTCTTCTTCTTTCTTCTTCTCCTTCTTCTGTTCCTATGATACAGACATTGTTCCATTTGATTGAATCACTTAGTACTTAAATTCTCCCCCTCGTGATCCTGGATTTTTTTTCTCTCTCTTTTTCCATAATTTTTTCTTCAAACTCACCTATTCTCCCTTCTGGCTCCTCAATCTGCACTGTGGCTGACTCTATTTTATTTTGTACCTCATTATAGAATGTTTTTAATTCATCATGACTGTTTTAAGATTGTTGATATCTGCAGCAATAGAGTCTCTGCTGTCTTCTATGCTTTTTTCAAGCCCAGTGATTAATTTTATGACTATTATACTAAATTCTTGTTCAGTTATGTTGCTTATAATTGTTTTTGATTAATTATTTAGCTGTCACTTCTTCCTGGAATTTCTTTTGAGGAGAATTTTTCTGTTGTATCGTCTTGGCTAGTTTCTGCCCCTTATGAGTTTTAAAGGCTTGTTATGTCCTCTGCACTTGTGACCACTGCTATATTAAAGGGGAGTCATATACTGTCCAGTGCTTGGCCATTCAGGATGTGTTTTCTTGGAGTGTTACTTGCTCTCTTTTGTTGTGATGTTGGTTATTTTATTTCCTTACACATAATGATGTTTTGGACCCTTCTCCAGGCATGCTTTGATTTGTTCCTTGAAGTTGCCCTGGAAAGGAAAACAAACAGACAAACAAATAGGAAACAAAAACACACAGAAACAAATAAAACAAAGAAAGAAACAAACAAAAAACCCCAATCCAAATGCAAAAAAAAAAAAAAAAAAAAAAAAAAAAAAAAAAAAAAAAAAAAAAAAAAAAAAAAAAAAAAAAAAAAAAAAAAAAAAAAAAAAAAAAAAAAAAACCACAGAAACACCAGCTACAAGTAAAGAACAGGATGGAGGCAATGCTGATGGAAGAACACATAGAAAAAGATAAATGACAGGGGTGGGGTAAAATAAAAAATAAACATTGACCAAGCAGAGAGACTAAATGGCTTAAATCAGAGAGAGAGAGAGAGGAAAATAAGGGAGGAAGTGGAGAAAGAGAAACGAAGATAAACTACCCAGATAATATATATGATGATTATTCCAGAGTGGAAGAGATAGTAAAGAAGGAAGTATAGAACATGCATCAAGAGAATGGAATAAATATGTTTGTTGAAACAAACCTATAACCAGAGTAACCCGCCTAGAGGAAGAAAGGGATAAGAAGGAGAAGAGGAGAATATATCTGAATAACAAGGACGGTTCTAGAACTAACCCAGGCAATGCTGCAGCGCTGGGCGGGAGGAGGGGGCTTCTGGCTCTACGGGTCCCATCCTGCTCCAGTAGATACGCAGTTACCCAGTGCAGAGGGGTATGGTTTGGTGTGGGGGAGTCCTGCCTCCATGGTGGGCCCCCAGGACTGACCCTAGTGGTGGTGGGGAGGAAAATGGAGCCCCCCAGTTCTTTCTTCATTGACCTGGTGGCCCAAGTCACTCCTTTGGAGCTGTCTTCACTGTGCCTTGGGTCAGACAAGGCGTTCTGTCTGACTCTGCTGACTCCCATGTCCTAGCGCTTGGCTGGGATTTAAGCTCCCACTCCACGCACCCTGGTGTTGGGAAGCGCCTCTTGATGCTGCCCAACATGTGGTCCCAGCTGGTTGTGTCCTATGCCACAGCGCTTCAGGGGAGGTGCCCGGTTTCTTCTGCTGCAGACTGTGCCCCTGACCTGCCACTGAACCCTGAGATGGCTTCCCTCCTCCCCAGGTATATGAAAGGGCAGCTGTCCCCAGTCCGAAAAACCCTGCAGTAGGAGGTGGAGTCCCCCTCTGAAAGTCTTGCCGTTAGAGACGGGATCCCTCTGCGTCCCGGTCCGAGGTTTTCCTACTGTCCAGACACAGTCCTACACGCTTCCAGCCACTCTTTCTCTTCCTTCTGTCTCTCCACAGAAGGGGTCCCTCCCCTCCATGCCCACATGGCTCATGTTATCTATCCCAGTTCACAACCACCCACCTTTTGCCCATCAGGTTGTCCCAGTCCCTCCCTGGAAGACTCAGTCTCTTTACCCCCCCCCCCCCCAGACACTTAGAGTTCAGAGTTCTTTGGTTTCAGCCCTTCTTTGAGAGATGTGGGAAGAATGGATCCCCCTCCTTCTCCACCATGTTTGACCCTTCCACAATGAACAGAACTTTTAACAACACACTTACACCAGTGGACAGATCATCTAAGCAGATCAGCAGGGAAAAGAATGGCTTTGAATGACACATTGGACAGATGAATTTAACATATATATTCAGAATATTTCATCCGAAAGCAGCAGAATACACATTCCTTTTGAGTGCACACAGAACATTCTTCTGAATAGATTACATATTGGCTCACAAATGAGGCCTCAACAACAACAACAAAAAAAACCATAGAGATCATGCCATGCACATTTTCAGACCACGACACTATGAAACTTGAAGTCAACCACAAGAAAAAAAATTGTGAAGACCACAAATATATGAAAGTTAAAGAACTTTCTCCTAAGGAATGTAAGGGCTAACCAATAAATTGAAGAAGAAAAAACTTAAATACATGGAACCAAGTTAAAATGAAAACACGACAGTCCAAAACCACTGGGATTCAGTAAAGGTGATCATAACAGGGAAGTATATAGCAATGCAGGTCTATCTCAAGAAGCCAGAAAAGTGTAGAATCCACAAGCTAACCTTACACCTAAAAGAGCTGGGAAAAGAAAAGCAATTAAAGCCCAAAACCAGGAGAACAGGGGAAACAATAAATATTAGAGCAGAAATAAAAAATATATAAATAAAAAAGAGAATCAACAAAACTAGGAGCTGGCACTTTACAAGAATTGACAAAATTTATAAACCCCTATCCAGATTTATCAAAAAAAAAAAAAAAAGAAAGGACCCAAATAGATAAAATCACAAATGAAAGAGGATAGATTACAACCAACCCCATGGAAATGGAAAATTCTAAAAGAATACTATGAAAAATGATATGCCAACAATTTTAGCAACCTGGAAGAAGTGAATAAATTCCTAGAAACATTCAAACTATCAAAATTGAAGAATGAAGAAATAGAAATTCTGATCGAACCCATAACCAGCCAAGAAATAGAATCAGCAATCAAAAATCTCCCAACAGACAGAAGACCAGTGCAGGATTCCTTTCCAGTGGAATTCTACCAAACATGTAAAGAAGAGTTAACACCTATTCCTTTGAAGCTGTTCCAAAATTAAAAATGGAAGGAAAACTTCCAAACTTATTCTATGAAGCCAGTATTAATGATTCCAAAAACAAAGACCATACTGAAAAGGACAATTATAGACCAATATTCCTGATGAACATGAACGCAAAACTTCTCACCAAAGATACCACCAAATCTAATCTAATAGCACATTAAAAGAATTCTTCACCATGATCAAACGGGATTTATTCCTGGGCTGCATGGGTATTTCAATACCCACAAATCAATCAATGTAGCACACCACATTAATTATAGAAAGGATAAGAACCATATCATCCTGTCAATAAAGGCAGAAAAAGCATTTGAAGAAATACAGCATCTTTTTTTTACAAAAACCCTCTACAAAGTAGTGATAGAAGGAACATATCTCAAGATCATAAAGGTCTTATGAAAGGTAATATGAAAGACCTACAGCTAATATAATCCTCAATGGGAAAAAACTGAAAGCTTTCCCCCTAAGGCCAGGAAAACAACTGGAATATCTATGCTCACCACTTTTGTTAAACATGGTACTGGAAGTCCTAGTCTCAGCAGTCAGACAACTGAAAAGACCTCCAAATAGGCAAGGAACAAGTCAAACCTACCCTATTGCAGACAACATGATATTCTATGTAAATAACCTGAAAGACTCCACCAAAAAAATGTCAGAACTGATACATGAATTCAACAACATCACAGAATACAAAATAAGTGTACTGAAATCTGTTGCATTTCTATACACCAATAACAAAGCAGCAGAAAAAGAAATCAAGGAATCAAACCCATTTACAGTTACATTAAAAATCAAAGATCCCTAGGAACAAACCTAACCAAAGGGTAAAAAATCTGTACTCCAAAAACTATAGAACACTTCTAAAAACATGTAGAAACCACATAGATCAATGGAACAGAATAGAAAAACCAGAAATGGACCCACAACTATATGGTCGACTCATCTTCAACAAAGTGGGAAAGAACACCCAATGGAAAAAAGTCTCTTCAACACATGGTGCTGGGAAATCCTGAACAGGAACAGGTAGGAGAATGAAACTGCACCACTTTCTTACACCACAGACAAAAATCCTTCAAAATGGATGAAAGAACTAATTGTGAGACTGGAAACCATCAAAATCCTCGAGCAGAACACAGGCAGCACCTCTTTGACTCCAACCACAGCAACTTTTTAGACATATCACCAAAGGGAATGGAAACAAAAGCAAAAATGAACTGTTGGGATTTCATCAAGATAAAAATCTTCTGCACAGTGAAAGAAACAGCCAACAAAACTGAAAGGAAGCACATGGAATAGGAGGAGCTATCTGCATCCCCTCACTTTTGATCTGCAAGTATCTTTATGTCTACACTAGGGATTCTCTAGTTGCTTCTATGTTTTTTTTTCAAGCCCAGCTAGTAGCCATATAATCTTTGTTTTAAATTCTAGTTCACGCATCTTATGTATGTATTGATTAAATATGGGTGATAAGTTCTACTTCCTGTTCTTTCTTTTGGGGTGAATTTCCCCTTCTCCTCATTTTATCCAGATAAGAAAAGAAGAAAAAACAAAAACGAAGGGAAAAAAAACTATAAAACTAGATCCTGGGTATGTTTTGGTCTGCTTATTAAGAGAATCTAGATCCTAAATATCACATAAAATAAAATAGTCAAGTAAATAAAAGTAAACAAAAAATTAAAAAGAAAGAAAATAGGGGCACTTGGGTGGCTCAGTTAATTGTCCAACTTTTCATTTCGGTTCAGGTCTTGCTCTCACAGTTTTGTGAGCTTGGGCCCCGCATCATGCTCTGCACGGACCATGGAGAGCCTTCTCGGGATTCTCTCCCTCTCTCCTTCTCTCTCTATGCTCCTCCCCTATTTGTGCTCTCCCTGTCCCTCTCAAAATAAAATAAACTTGAATTTTTGAAAAAATCTAAAAAGATGAAAATATATATAATTTTAAATTTTAAATTAAATAATATATTTAAATTATATATATAATTAAAACTTTTTAAACTTATTTTAAAAAATGAAAAAATAAATGAAAAAATAATTTTAAAAAGAGTAAAAGTAGGAGAGCTGACGCTTTGTAGCGCTCTGTGGTCTGTAGACGTTAATGAGAGCGAGGAGGCTGTAAATGCCCGTCTTCAGGGCGACGCTCTGATTCTCCAGCTGACAATGAAAGCAGGGAAATGCGCCTCCGGGAGGAGGAAGGAAGGGAGGCCTTGGTGTAAGTGGTTCCAGCCTCCACGAGGCGGCGCCGTTTTGCTCCATGAAGGCTTTCAACTCCGACAAGTGCAACAAGAGGAATGCTCCACCCTCTGGCCCGGGAGCTGAAAAATTGCATTCCGCACTCTTCAGGGAACCCTCACCGACCAGCAATCCGTCACCCCTCTGCTGCCTCGGGTTTCCACCAGAGCCCGGCCTTCACCCTGCTTGTGTCCAAGCTTCTTTATCTCAGGGACATGACTGTGTTTCAAAACTGCAAATTCTAGGGATTCCCAGGGCGCAGACCCGCACTGCTCTGCAGCAGATTCTCCCTGTGCTTTTACTGTTTGCCGGCCTTTGGGAGGACAGAGGTCACACAGCCGCCCAGTGGTCTTGAGTTTATGGCATAACAGAGCAAAACACCAGCAGCCCGGCTCGCCGCCCTCAGTCAGAGTCCCCCTTCCATGCCCAGGAGCTGTGCAGCACACTGGTTCCACCCGCCTGGCAGCCAGCGGATTCTCAGACCCTGCTGTCACCCTGGGATTTGGCCCAGCCTCAGCACCTTAATGACTTTAAGCCAGGCACGTCCGCGGTAGCAGACTTCTAGAAGTTTAGGCCTCGCACTCTGTTACTTCTAATACTCTCCAGCAGCCTCTGTAAGCAGCCTCCCTCCCCACAGCCTTATCCGCATCTGTATCTGGCCCACTGGTCATTCAAAGCCATTGTTTCCTTTTTTACTTTCTGCTTAGATGATGTGTTCGTTGATGTGAATAGTATGGCAAAGCCCAGACTATTCACTGTATAGATGGATCTTGATGCCCTATGTGTTTTGACTGGAGAATTTATTACATTTACATTCAAAGTAATTACTGATAGGTATTAATTTAGTGCCACTTTTTTTTTCTACCAAGAAAACTTAGTAGATGGACATTTAGGCTCTTTCCATGACTTCGCTACTGATGAGTGGATCAAGAAGATGTGGTATATATATACAATGGAGTACTACATGGCAATGAGAAAGAATGAAATCTGGCCATTTGTAGAAAAGTAGATGGACCTCGAGGGTGTCATGCTAAGCGAAATAAGTCAGGTGGAGAAGGACAGATACCATATGTTTGCACTCATAGGTCTAACACGAGAAATTTAACAGAGGACCATGGGGAGGGAAAGGGGAGAAAAAAAAGTTAGGGAGAGGGTGGGAGGCAAATTATGAGAGACTCTTGAATACTGAGAACAAACCGAGGGCTGGAGAGGGAGGAGGAGAGAGGAATGGGAGGAAGGCACCTGTGCGGAAGAGCGCTGGATGTTATATGAAAACCAACTTGACAAAAAACTATAAAAAACAAAAAAGCACCCTCAGCATATTGTGCTGAAACAACCGGGTAACTACACACAAAAGCACAACCTCAAACTCTATCTCAGAGAAAAAAAAAAATCAACTTGAGATGGGTCATGGATATTTGTTTATAGAAAAGTGCTGAGAAGAATATCCTTGCAACATCTGGGTAGACAAAATTTTCCTTGAGAACACACGGAAAGAAAAAGCCATTAAAAATGATAAACTGGACTTCTTAACAAAAAAATCAAAAATCAAAAATCTCTATCAGGATTGAGGCAAGATGGTGGAGAAGTAGGGAACAGTGTTATCTCCACCTGCCCACAACCATCAAACTGAGAGGAATTAAAAGTCACAACTTTCTGATCTCCAAGAACGGAGGTGCGCGCACTAACCCCTTACTGATAACAGCCTCATGGATCCCTGCTTGAGTGCAAACTGGGACCAGAGACTCTGGGGGACGAAGGGCTGGCTCAAAGCGGAGCCTGAAGAGAGCGCCCAGAAAAGTGGAACCGATCCGCAGAGAGCGGTGTGTCCAGAGGTGGCCCAGCACTGTGCGCGGGGCGGCCATGCAGGTGGCACAGAACCTTGGAGGGCTGTCCCTGAACCGGCCTGTAGGGCGGTGCAGAGCCAAGGGGAAGAGAAGGAGAGGCTAAAACAAGACCTCAGCCCAGAGTGGAGAGACAAACTTTCCATTTGTAGTCTCTGGAAGCAGGAAGAGAAATCCGATCCCCTCAGCGGGCTTGTTACCCGGTGGACCCAGCAGCCAGCCGACCTCAGGTGGAGCCAGGGAAGGGCTGGCCCCCCAGCTCCCCTGCGTAGCCCTGGCCAGAGAGTCATCCACCTGCCGGAGATCATTTTGACAGTGTCAGAAGCATTAGTGTGTGGACTAGGATTTAGAAACCTGGCAGAACTTGGAAAACTGAAACAATTTAACCTGCCAGTGGCACAGGGAGGTTGGACTCAAGAGACTGGCTGGCAACGCGTGGTCTGAGAGGGGCTTGGGGTGCCGCCATTCTTCTCCCTGCATCCACTAAGGCAGGGCCTCAGAGAGCAGCCCTGAGACTCCACCCACCTACACCAAGCCTCACCCATCCACACTGGGGAACTGGATTCTGCTTTTCTTAGTATTTTTACTTTTTTCATTTTTTCTTTTCCTATTACTTTTATTTCTTAACTTTTATATATTTCCCCTTGTTTTCTCTTTTCTCTTTTCCTATTTCCTCCTTTACTCCTTTCCCTCCTGGAGTCTGGGAAAGACCAACATTTATGCACTGCTGTGATTAGATCAACCCTTACCATCCAGATATTTTTTTCCTTATCTCATTCTTATCTCTCCCCTCTGCAGGTTTTATGCCCTGACTGTCCTTTATCTTTGGCTGTCTCTGTGCCCCCTGGCTTTTTTTATTTCTTCCTTTTCTGTCCTCTCTTTTCTTTCCTGCTCCTTTTCTTCCTCTCCCATTTGCTTTACTTGTTTACTTGACCTGTCAGTGTGTTTGCGTTTTTGTGTTCCCTATGTGTTTGTCTGTCTATTTTTCTATTCAGGGCTACCTCAAGAAAGAAGCCAAAGTACATGTAGTGGAAATCCCCAAATATCACTGAGTAAGGAAATATATTAATTACAGGCATAACAAGAGACACCATTAAAGGGACATCTGGATGACAGGCCCTACACAGTCAAGGAGCCTCCTTTAACAGAACAATACTAACAGGTGCAGAGTACATAACAAACTTTTAAAACCGACAAGAGACAGAAAGCTAGCCAAAATGATGAAACGAAAGAACTCTCCTCTAAAGAAATTCCAGGAATAAATCACAGCCACAGAACTACTCAAAACAGACTTAAACAACATAACTGAACAAGGAGTTTAAAAAATTGTCATAAATTTAATTGCTGGGCTTGAAAAAACCATCAAAGAAACTATTGATACACAGAGTAGGGACCTTCAAAAGGCTATAAATAAGGTGAATAATAAGATGGAGGCTGCCAATGCATGGTTTGAAGAAGCAGAGAGGAGAATAGGGGAATTAGAAGACACAGTTATAGCGAAAGAGGAAGCTGAGAAAAAGAGAGAGAAATTGGTACAGGAGCAGGAAAGGAGAATTCGAGACCTGAGTGATACAATCAAACAGATACAATCCATATCATAGGAGTTCCTGAAGACGAAGACAGAGAAAAAGGTCCTAAAGGGGTGCTTAATCAAATTATTGATGAAAATTTCTCCAATCTGGGGAAAGAGAAAGACATTGAAATTCAAGAGACACATTGAACTCCTCTAAGACGTAACCTGAACAGACCTTCGGCATGACATATCATAGTGAAACTGGCAAAATATAAGATTAAAGAGAGAATTCTGAAAGAAGCTAGGGATAAGAGGGCCCTAACATACAAAGGGAAACCTATTAGAGTGGTTATATACCTATCTACTGAAACTTAGCAAGCCAGAAAGGAATAGTGGGAAATCTTCAATGTGATGAACAGGAAAAATATGCAACCAAGAATCCTTTATCCAGCGAGCCTGTCATTCAAAATAGGAGAGATAAAGGTGTTCCCAAATAAACAAAAAATTAAGAGAATTTGTCACAACCAAACTAGCCTACAAGAAATCCCAAGAGGGACTCTATGAGGGAAATGTGGCAAGAAATATAAGTAATCAAAGATATCAATACAAACATGAACTCTACAGAGAACACAATGAATCTAAACACACATTTTTCAATAATAACACTGAATGTCAATGGACTGAATGCTCCAGTCAAACGACACAGGGTAGCAGAATGGATAAAAATCAAAATCCATCTATTTGCTGTCTATAAGATACTCACCTTAAACTGGAAGAAACCTTCAGATTGAAAGTAAGGGGATGGAGAAATAACTACCATGCAACTGGACGCCAAACGAAAGCTTGAGTAGCCATACTTATATCAGACAAGCTGGACTTTAAAGTAAAGGCAGTAACAAGAGATGAAGGATAGTATATAATAATTACAGGGTCTCTCCATCAGGAAGAGCTAACAATTATAAACATCTATGCACCAAATTCGGGAGGACCCAAATACATAAAACAACTAATCACAAACAGAAACAATCTTATTGATAAGAATGTGCTAATTGCAGCGGACTTCAATACTCCACTAACAGCAATGGATAGACCAACCAGACAGAAAATCATTAAAGAAGCAATGGACCTGAACAACACACAGGAACAGATGGAATTAATAGATATATTTAGAACCCTGCATCCTGAAGCTAGGGAAATTCACTTTCTTCTCGAGTGCACATGGCACATTCTCCAAGATTGGTCACATACTGGGTCATAAAACAGCCTTCCATAAATACAAACGGATTGAGATCATACCACGCACACTTTCAGAACACAATGCTATGAAACTTGAAATTAACACAGGAAAAAGTCTGGAAAACCTTCAAAAATGTGAAGGTTAAAAACTACCCTACTGAAGAATGATTGGGTGAATCTGGCAATTAGAGAGGAAATTTAAATATATATAGAAACAAATGAAAAAGAAAAGACAAAAATCCAAACTCTCTGGGATGCAACAAAGGCAGTCCTAATAGAAAAGTTTATTGCAATCAAGACCTATTTAAACAAACTAGAAAAAGGGCAAACTAAGGAAACTAGAAAGGGAGCAGCAAGAGCACCTCAGACCCAGCAGAAGAAAAGAAATAATAACAAAGATCAGGGCAGAAATAAACCATACAGAATCCCTCCCCCCAAAAAAAGCAGTTGAAAAAATTAATGATATCAAGAGCTTGTTTTTTAAAAAAATAAACAAAATTGATAAACCTCTAGCAAGGCTCCTCAGAAAGAAAAGAGAGAACACCCGAATAGACAAAATCATAAATGATGGATCTATAACAACTGATCCCTCATAAATACAAGCAACCATCAGAGATTACTATGAAAAATCATATGCCAACAAACTGGACAACCTAGAAGAGATGGACAAATTCCTAAACACACACACACTTAAAAAATTCAAACGAGAAGAGATAGAATATCTGAACAGACTCATAACCAGTGAAGAAATCGAATCAGTCATCAAAAATCCCCCAATGAATAAAAGCCCAGGACTAGATGGCTTCCCAGGGGAGTTCTACCAGACATATAAAGCAGAGTTAACAGCCATCCTTCTCAAGTTATTCCAAAAAATAGAAATGGAAGGAAGACTTCTGGACTCATTCTATGAAGCAAATATCACCTTGATTCCTAAACCAGACAGAGACCCAACAAAAAAGAGAGAACTACAGGCCAATATCCTTAATGAATACAGATGCAAAAATACTCAACAAGATACTAGCAAATCAAATTCAACAGCATATAAAAAAAATATCCATCATGATCAAGTGGGATTCATTCTACAATAGCCAAATCATGGAAAGAGCCTAAATGTCCATCAACTGATGAATGGATCAAGAAGGTGTGGTATATATATACAATGGAGTACTATATGGCAATGAGAAAGAATGAAATCTGACCATTTGTAGCAAAGTGGATGGACCTTGAGGGTGTCATGCTAAGAGAAATAAGTCAGGCAGAGAAGGATAGATACCATATGTTTGCATTCATAGGTCTAACAGGAGAGGCCTGGCAGGGGACCATGGGGAGAGGAAAGGGGAAAGAGAGCGGGGAAGAGTGAGGGACACAGATCAAGGGAGACTACTGAATACTGAAAATGAACCATGGACTGAAGGGGA
>PJEM01015972.1:0-27693 GCA_004023845.1 Helogale parvula | reverse complement strand
AATAGCCAAAACATGGAAAAAGCCTAAATGCCCATCACCTGATGAGTGGATCAAGAAGATGTGGTATATATACACAATGGAGTACTACATGGCAATGAGAGGGAATGACATATGGCCATTTGTAGGAAAGTGGATGGACCTTGAGAGTGTCATGCTAAGTGAAATAAGTCAGGCAGAGAAGGACAGAAACCATATGTTCACACTCATAGGTCTAACAGGAAGTTTTCAGAGTGATCTAGCTTCAAGAAAAGCAAGCAGTTAGTAGTGCTTAAGAAAAACTGATTCAGTATCTAATGGATAGTTGATACCTGTCACAACACAGCATTTTATATACTGTTAAGTGAAACTGCAATACAATCTAAGTTTATTTTGAGAGTGTTTGCTGTATCATTGGATTTAATGAAATGTTTAGAGGTGCAGTAGGCATGACCTTGAGTAGATAATGAAAGAAAATGCAAAATGCTTATTGATTTATGATGTGGTTTCATCTTAGCTTGGGCAAAGCATACAGTATTTAATACATAGTAGCAGAATATTTACTATTGAAGCTTGAAAAGATGTGAGTTCTTTGTGTGCAACCTTTCATTTATGCATGTGAGAGCGTTATCGTTTTTTTTTAATATTTTTACATTGTAGTACTTGTTTTGCTTGTTGGTGGTGTTTGCTTATTTAATACATTCTGTCAAGGACAGAAATTACATGCTGGTTTTTTTTTTCCCCTAGGAAGTGTGTCTTGGGTTTTCCCCTTATTATTTTCTTTACTTTTTGTTTTTTTTTTTTCCTCTTCTTTTTATGGTGGTGGGGGTGGTTATGTTTAAATGAAGTTGCTTTTACAACACCAAAGACTTAATCATCCATTTCTTATATAAAAAGTAGCTACTTTTTTGCATGGACCTCAAGTATACTGTAGTATAGAGGTGGAATTTAAGGAAAGGTATTAAGCAGGCTGTGTTGTAGCTTATGGGCAAGTAATAAACTGTATCATGTATCTTGAATGTATCATAGATAAGCTGCTATATAACGATTGCCACTTCAGATAGCTGTGAAATTAGGTGATTAACTAGTTGGTACCTAACCTTCTAATTTCTGTATAAGCCTAATTACATGAAATAGAAGTGGGGGTTTTGATTTTTTACTTTGCTTTTCTGTTTGGAGTATCATTGTAACTACTGTATTGTAAATGACGGAAAATAATTTCATATGTTAAAAAAATAAATTGTGTTATATTAAAAAAATTTTTTTAAAAAGTAAAAATATAAAAAAATAAGACAGATTGATTATATTTAAAAGTACCACATAACTCCAGGGGAAAACTCTCAAGGAAGTAAGTAGATATTTTGAATACATAAAACCAGTTTATGTAGATCATATAAAGTCTCATACACTTGTGGGGCGCCTAGGTGGCTCAGTCAGTTAAGCATCCAACTCTTGATCTTGGCTCAGGTATTATCTCACAGTTGGTGAGATGGAGCCCTAAGTTGGGCTCTGTGCTAACAGCCTGGAGCCCACTTGGGATTCTCTCTCTCCTTCTCTCTCTGCCCCTGTGCCACTTGCCCACACATGTGTACTCTCTCTCTCTCTCAAAATAAATAAATACACTTAAGAAAAATTCTCATGAGGGCACCTGGGTGTCTCAGGCAGTTAAGCATCCAACTTAGGCTCAGGTCATGATCTTGTGCCTTGTGGGTTGAAGCCCCACATGGGGCTCTATGCTGACAGCTCAGAGCCTGGAGCCTGCCTAAGATTCTGTGTCTCCCTCTCTTTCTGTCCCTCCTTCTCCCCTGCTCAGGCTCTATCTGTCTGTCTTTCAAAAATAAACATTTAAAAATAAGACAAATTATCATGGGTTTGTAGCACACATACATATAATATTTATTATGAAAAACCTAGGACTTCTTAGCAAATAAAGCTAGTCTATTTCACTAGAAAACCTTACTTGGAGATTTCATTACTAAATTTTATACTGATTATTAACAAAAATGATGTATTAAAATTTGATAAAAGTTTTAACTTGTTTTAGAAAATTAAATAGATAATTCTTTATTTAAGTCATCCAATCCATCTCTTACTATGGAAATAAATTTCAGAGGCTTGGGCCCTGGACCTTGATTCCTGGAAACAAAAGTTTGTTTTCACTTGATAGTATGATTTAGTCATAGAAAGTGTGTTGCACAAAAAGCTTTATGCAGTACAACATAAACAAGCTCTAGTTAATCCAATAATGTAGGGAAGGATGGTGTGCATATATATTTAACTGTCCAGAGAAGCTTCTTCACTTAAAAAATTTTTTAACGTTTATTTATTTTTGAGAGAGAGAGATACAGAGCTCTGTCAGCACAGAACCTGGCACAGGGCTCGATCCCATGAACCATGAGATCATGACCTGAGCTGAAGTCAGCGCTTAACCGACTAAGCCACCCAGGTGCCCCAAAGCTTCTTCGCTTTAAAATTATGCATTGGATCTAGAACATTTAAAAACTTCAAATAGACTCCAAATGAAAAATAATGACAGAAATTAACTAGAGCTGGAAAAAGAATAATACCACTTACTCAAAAAGTCTGTACTAAGAATGCAAGGGAACAGATAGTTTATACATCCAGGGTATGTTTAATGAGATTTCAAGAAAGCACTCTATTTAAAAATTGGTAGCATGTTTTGGTTACATTGGCAGAGTGTAACTCTGGTGTCTTCTTTTTTTTAATCTGAGTGCAAATCTAATTTTTGCTCTGTCAAAGAACCCCTCAAATGCTTTTAAAGTCCTCTTATAAAATCTCTCTTTATTTGTCTCTAAATGTACAGTTGGCCTTTGGACAACAGGGGATTGAACAGTGCAGATCCACTTACACCTGGATGTGTGTGTGTGTGTGTGTGTGTGTTTTATAAGTATGGCACCATCAGTGTCTTCTCCTTATAATTTTCGTAGTAACATTTTCTTTTTTCTAGCTTACTTTATTGTAAGATTACAGTCTACAATACATAGAACATACAAAGTTTGTGTTAATCAACTGTTTATGTTATTGGTAAGACTTATGGTCAACAATAGGCTATTAGTAAAGTGCTCGGGGAGACGAATTGAAACTCAGATTTTTCAACTGTGTGGGCAGCTGATGCTTGTAAGCCCCGCATTATTCAAGGGTCAACTGTATATACAATCAATCCAAATTACATTGCATTTTAGGAAAAGAGAAATTATAGTATAAGTATCTAATATTTTAAATCTACTATTTTTACCAGATATTTTTGACTCATCAATATGTTTTTAGGCATCAATATTTATTAATATGAAATTTTATATGTATACTACTGTTAAACTTTTATATTATATTGCAGTATGTTTGTGTATAATTTTAAGAATGTGAGAAAAGATTAAGACAGGTGACGTACTCTGAGAAAGTTTTCTCATTTGACATAAAGGGGAACTTTATGGAGGTCAAGCTTTTCCAACAACTTCCTCCTCTAAGTAGAAAATGGCTTTGGGGCACCTGGGTGGCTCAGTCGGTTAAGCATATAACTCTTGGTTTTAGCTCAGGTAATGATCTCATGATTCATAAGTTTGAGCCCTGCATTGAGCTTTGTGCTGATAGCACAAAGCCTGCTTGGAACTATCTCTCTCCCTTTCTCTCTCTCTCTGCCTGTCCCCTGATTGCTCTCTCTCTTTCAAAAGAAATAAATAAACTTAAAAGTGTTTTTAAAAAAGTAGATACGTTTTTTTGAAGTATAAGCCGAAGTATCGATTTTTAAAAATAGTTCAAAACTGTTGAAAAGTAATTTATTATTTTTACAACCTCACCACACAGAACTTTATACTATAACTCCATTACTTCCCTGTAACTATATAACATTAAAGAAGAGAAGAAAATGGACTGACATCTTACAAATATTTTAATTAAAACTTAGCAGGCTGATTTTCAATCAGAAGAATGAATAACGTGAGTCTATAAGAGACTCGTAAGGAAGTGCTATTACTTTCTCCTCTGTGTTCCCAGGGAATTATCTGTACTCTGTATCTAGAAATCATGTACATCTTACTAAAATTGTTTGTACACATACCAATTTCTCTTAAGAGAATGCTAAGTCCTCAAAGAGAGAGACAATTGTATTATTTTTTAATATTTCTGGTGTATTTAATATGTTGAATGAATGGATATCTCTTCTTATGAAGGAGTATAAACATGATTTTGATAAATTACAAAAACCTTTATGACTATGATCCATAGTAAAAAAAAAAAATTTTACATTGGGATGCAAAATACAAATGTCTATCTTGCTATCTTTCTCTGGTTATCTATCTAAAACAAAAGAGTTCCCAATCAATTCTCCTCCTGACTCTTGGCACCACTCTCTTATTTTCTGTGCTAATCTATTTCATTTTTAAATAAACCTTACTTATTTATTTTAGGAGAGAGATAGCGTGCGTGAGCATGGGAAGGGTAGAGAGGGAGAGAGAATTCCAAGCAGGCTCTGCATTATCAGTGCAGGGGCTCAAACCCACAAACCGTGAGATCATGACCTGAGCTGAAACCAAGAATCAGACGCTTAACCAACTGAGCCACCCAGGCACCCCTAATCTATTTCATTTTTTAAAGAGGATTGTCAATGAACCAAGTTGAGTCATGACCTGCAGTTTAAATAACAGATTTGTGGGGGAAGAGAATAAATGTAATTATCAATTTATCCCTAATTTAACTTACATACAGGAAACTAATAGAAAACAGGTATGTAGATGTTGGGCACTTTATAAAATGTTCTGGAAATTCTGACAAAACAGAAAAGATACTTGAATGTAAATTTCTGGAGAAGGCTTCAGAGAAGTTTAATTCCACTTGAACCTGAGCATTATAGAATTTATATGTAAAGAAAGAAGTTGTGCATTCTAAGGAGTATAACAAATAAGACCAAGAGCAGGAGAAGGCAGCAGGGAGTAAACAACTATAACCTGAGGAGATGTGACCTCAACCATAAGGATCTTGGACAGATGGTCTAAGAGAGATAAAATGGATTAAACACTAGACTAAGGACTCTATTAGGAATTCAAACCATATCCTTTCTATATTTACCTATCACATATATATATATATATTTTAAAGATCAATGTAGCATCATTAAGCAATATTTTTCCCTTTGGTGAAAAATAATATATACAGGGGACACAATTAGCCTATTTTTTAAATTGAAAAAAACTTTTTAAATGTGTATTTATTTTGAGAGAGAGAGTATGTGTGCATGAGTGGGAGAGAGACAGAGAAAGAGGGAGAGAGAATTCCAAGCAGGCTCCACACTGTCAGCACAAAGTCCGATGCAGGGCTTGATCCCACAAACCATGAGATCATGACCTGAACCAAAATCGAGTCAGGTGCTCACCCAACTAAACCACCCAGGTGCCCCTAGCCTTTTTTTTTTTTTTAAATGTTTATTTGTTTTTGAGAGGAGGGTTGGGGCAGAGGGAGGGAGTGACAGAGGATCTGAAGTGGGCTCTGTGCTGATAGAAGGAAACCCAATGTGGGGCTGGAACTAAGGAACTGTGAAGTCATGACCTGAGCCGAAGTTGGATGCCTACGCAATTGAGCCACCCAGGCACCCCCACAATTAGCCTATTAAAATATCATGAGATAAGTAACAAAAATCAGACCAGTTTGCAAATAGCTGAAAAAAGGTGCCTGATGATTTCTGAACCTGAACAATGTGTGGAATGAACTCTTATTGTTGTGAGCCCGGCTCACTGGGGACATGCTGGCAGCAAGGACAGGAATGGAGAAACTGGGAGTGATGGTCTGTTTTAGTGGGCTGACTGGAGTGCTTTTGAGGTTCCCTCCTAATTCAGTATTTCAATAGTCAATCTTATCTTTCTACACTGGAAGGATTAATGGTTATTTTTAGCTAAAAGTTGTATTTTTGGGGGGGTTTTTTTAGCCATAAATTTTTAATCTGTTTGGCAATTGCCAGTTTGCTCACCTCTGGTATGACATAACGTCAAGATGTAATTTTTAGGGTAAGAATGATTTCTATTTGCATACTTGGAACTAGGATGAACTTCAGTATCTAGGTAGTTTACTAGGCAGTTTACCAGCAAACAGGCAAATTAGCCGAACCATATTGCTTCGGATATGGCTCTCCTAATCTCATGGTTGACCATTGTTGAGATTCAGCATATAATTCTAGGTTCAAACAAACAAACAAACAAATAAGTGAGCTACCAAAAAATTAAATAACAAAATAAAACCAACTACATCATGGAAATATTTTGAAAACTATACAAAACTTGACCGAAGTTATTTTTTTCTTTCACAATGAAAAAACTTATTGGCCTTGAGCCTGATTTTCAAAAACCATTACTTTTGTATCCATTAGATTTCTTTTTTTAATTTTTACATTTTTAAAAATTTATTTTATTTTTTGAATTAAAATTTTTTTTAATGTTTATTTATTTTTGAGAGAAAGAGCACGTGAGCAGGGGAGTAACAGAGAGAGAGAGAGTCATAGACTTCGAAGCAGGCTCCAGGCTCTGAGCCGTCAGCACAGAGCCCAATGCGGGGCTCGGACCCACAAACCGTGAGATCATGACCTGAGCTGAAGTCAAAGGCTTAGCTGACTGAGCCACCCAGGGGCCCCTATCCATTAGATTTCAAACTTTCTCAAAGATACGGTCTTCATCCCCTACCACTTTCACATTTTTCTTTTTCTAAGTCACTAAACTAATAAAACACAAGAATTGCCTCTGATACATTTTTCAAAAACTAAATCCAGCAGATACAGAAATGTAGCAGAGAGCACGGTTTTATTTTAATTTTTAAACACTCAAGTCAATTCTCATTGAGCCACAGAATATTCATTGAGTGTTATTTTCATGACTAGTTTTATAATTTGGGATCCATCCATTTGAACAAATCAGAAGTTTTATAAATAATACCTTTCTATGATTGAGTCACTTTAAAACCATGATTTTATGTGAACTGGAAATGTCTATTTGGTTAGTTTTGGTTTTGTTTTGTTTTTTTCTCAGAGTGAAAAGACACCCATGATGAAGGTAACAGTGAATACAATAGAATAAAACATTAATATTTACAGGATTCCTGTTACAGTTCAAATGGTAGTATTGTACACAGAAGAAATGCACATCTTACAACCTTAGAATGTGTTCAGATATTTGGAGCATATGACATAGTATAACACTTCGTAATTGTATACAAAGTACCTTTCCTATTTCTTATGTTCTCATAGTTTCTCGGGTGTTGGTACAAAGATACATCACTCTATTTATGAGGTGAAGTGTAACTCGGCAAATTCCTACAAAGTCCATCTGAGTTGAAGAAAGGAGAAGAAAAACTAAGTGAGCTGAGCAGATGTTTGTGTGTGTGCGGTTTCCACAGTCATGGCCTGCAGGACTGGTAGAAAGAATGATTTCAGACTCCCATGCATAGTGCTGCAATAGGTTCTGTCCCATTGCCAGAGTTAATATTTCAAAATATCCTTCTTGAATGTCAGGTGATATTCTGTTAAGAGCCACCTTTTTTTTCTAGGTCCTCCAAATATAATTGCTAATAATGACAACCTTTCGGAAAAACTGAGACACCAGTCATGGAGGATTAAAACATTGCAAGAACAATTTACTCCCTTTACGTAAAGCAAAATTGGAACTCAGTAAGTGTCATTACCTCCGTAATCCCATTTAGATATAACATCTTGTGGATGAGTAAGAACATGAAGATATTATTCTTCCCAGATGACAATAAATCCTATAAAGAACTAATTATTCACAATCTAGTCACTCTCTCTGTAAGTTCTGTGCAGTAAGTTTAAATGATAGAAAGAGAAAAGGTAGTGCTAACTGTGACAAATTCCAAGACCATAACGTCATGGAAGAGGTTTAATTTTAGATAAGAGTCTGAAAAATGCATCCGAATCATGACAAGAGAAATAATTCCAAGGCGCTTGAAATGTGATACCACGGCTGACTGCTGAGAATGTAATTATTATAAAGAGTCAACAGTGAGTCTGCACTAAAATGTGATTTAGATGATCTTTCCGTCTGAGTAACACAAAAAGGAGCATAATAAAAAAAACAACTTTGCTAAGACTCTCGGAGAAAATATTCAAATGAAGCAACAACAGCAGTGAGAAACCAAATAGCAAACAGGACAAATCAAAAGAGGACTTTTTTGAGTCCTTAGACATTTGGGAATTGAGAGCATATGAAAACAACGAAGTTAGCAGAGTTTGGGAAAGCCAGCAGCGATGAGACATAAATCACAGTTCAGGGGTACTAACAGCACTGGCTCTGCATAAATTTGGGAAGTAGGTGGATTTTTGCTTTGGTACCACCCAGTCCACTTTCAATTCAACATTTGGTGGTTGGCATGTGTGGTAGGATTGGATTGGGTAAAGGGAGGAGGATAGGGTGTGTTTTCTCAAATTCCTTTAAAATTTCCCCCTTTGGGCACTTTTTTTTTTAAATGTTTATTCTAGAGAGAGAATAAGAGAGACAGAGCATGAGCAGGGAAGAGGCAGAGAAAGAAAGGGAGACACAGAGTCTGAAGCAGGCTCCAGGCTCCAAGCTGTTAGCACAGAGCCAGACATAGGGCTTAAACTCATGAACCATGACATCAGGACCTGAGCTGAAGTCAGATGTTTAACTGACTGAGCCACCCAGGTGCCCCAGGCACATTTCTTAACTACTGTCATCATTTACGTATCCATTTTATGTGCCTCTACCAGGAAGGCTACTATCAGGTCAGCTTTTACTTCCAAAGACTCTTTACTGTTCATCTCAACTAAATACTCCCCCATATTTCTGCCTGAAATCTGTCTGATAAGCCCTGTGAGCAATAGGAAAACATTATAAAGCCTTCTTTTTGGCTGAGCTGGAAGATCCTATCTTATTCTATCTCTCTGAGTTTTAGATTTCTCATCAGTAAAATGGTGTCAATATACCAACATTATAGGATTGTGGTGAGGAGTCAAAGGAAATGCTTGTATGGCTGTACCCAGGAGTTTGCACAAAGTTTGGTCTCAGGTACTCTTCGTCTTCCACATCATGCTACTAAAGATCTGCAAAGACAGTGTGTAGTAGCTCTAAAATATCCTTTCTTTTTAAAATCCCAGTCCATCTGAACTATAAGAGTACATTCTCATCAGGCACAGGTATATATATGGTCACTATAAAAAGGATCCTCAAGGTTGAAGTAATTAACAAAATCTGGTGGGCATATTTTATAAGCAGCTCAAAAAAGCCTTTATAAGTGGTGTGGTACATCTGGGAAATAAACTTCTGCCCTGCAATTCCTAATGTCACTGCTTTTAGGGGAATAGTTCATATTTGAATACCTCCCTGGTACAGATAAAACTTCCCTGTGGCCCGGACCATAGAGAGAGACTGAGGGGGATCTAGAGCCCTTCTGTTCTGTGGTATCCCAGGCAGCACCAAAGACCACATGCAATCTGAAGGAGAAAAAAAACCCTGTAAAATCATTTTTGATGTCTGATCTGGAAATAATCATTCTTTTCTGAAATTTACCTGTCTATTTTTACAGAAATAAGAAACTTATACATGAAGGCAGGGTCTCAATAGCTGTGTTTCTGGTAAAAAGCAAGGAATTCTCTAGCTTTTAGTTGACTAAACAAAAGCTGGCTTTCAAAACACACACACACACACATGTATCCTGGTTTCTAAAATTTTCCTACAAAATACAGTCTTTGCTTTTTTGTTTGTTTTTTGTTTTGTTTTGATTTTTAGGTAGGCTTCACGTACCATCTGGAGCCTAATTCAGGATCTGAACTCAAGACCCTGAGATCAAGACCTGAGCTGAGATCAAGAGATGGACACCCAACTGACTGAGACACCCAGGTGCCCCAAAGCTTTTGCCTTTAAAAGGTGAAAGTTTTAGGTGATTTGAAGAGAAACTAGAGTATAGAACTTCGGCTTTAAAGAAAACTAGCATTACATGACTATAAAACCCATACCTCTTTTATACATTTGATATTTACACCCTTTAGAGTAATATGTACATTAAATTACTATAAAGTAAGACATAGACATCCTTATAAAATATTGTTACCATATATACAAAGAGGTTGAGATATTAAAATTGCAGATTTCTTCCATTTTTCCCCACAGACACCAGCTTTTAAGGGATACACTACTCTATTAAAATTTTAGAGAAAAGCTTAAATAGTCTCACATTTGCAGATTTCTGATATATTTAACTCATTAGTGAAATGTAGAGAGTATTCCTCTTTGGGGGTCTAAAATGCTATAGACAATAATAATGTGCTATTTGTCATAATAATAAAATGAAATCAAATCATTTCACAATTTAACAGGTGGCATTTCTGACATAGTTATATGTCACTGTATTTTTAATAAGTTTTAACTAATTGTCCACCAGTTTTGTGATTTAATATTAGTTAAGTGACTATTTTTCAACGTAATTATTTTTTAGTCAGTCAATGTTGGCGCCTTGCACTCCTTTCCAGTTTGCTACAGTGCTCGAGCTGGGAGGCTGGGCCAACACTCCATCTTGCTGTGGGCTGTGTCAGAGGAAGGATGTAGGTAACTCATCTGGAGAGAGTGTGCACAAGTTTCTGCATCCATAAAAGTTGGCATAAATCATTCCTCTTTTTATTTAGTGCACATCATAAAGATAAAGAAGATAATTAAAGAAGCCTGAACATATGGGAATAAACACATAAACCTGAGGCAGGACTATGCTCACTATGATGATGATGGTGGTGGTGGTGGTAGTGAAGAACAATGATTATGTTCAAGCCTGAAAAGTTAATCCAAACTAAACAAAACCATTTGTTACATTTCATACAGAGGGAAACTTGGAAAGGGGAGAGGAATGACACACTGGGCAGCTGGGAAAGCCTGAGAGCCTGAATCCTGCCAGAGGTACTGTAGGGTGTGGTCATTTGAGACACCCTTGTCCGGCAACTCCCTGGTGACTATATTGTGGATTTGAGTCTTTCCCACCAGGCATGTTCCCTCTCACGTCTGGCAGGAGCAAAGGCTGCAGCCTGATGGAACAAACTACTTCTCTGATCCCAGAAAATGTCCATAGTGTTTGGAATTGAGTATGGATATGGAACCTTCCTGTGGCACCTATGCAAACAGGGCTAAAACTTGTAGCCTCTGGTTTCATTATCAGTCAGATGCCAAATGAAAAAGATAGACCCACTGGGTAGCCCCTGAAACAAGGCTTTGTTTCTGAAGTGCATCATGGTGAGCAGTCAGGCTTTCTATTGCTTATACCATTAAAGTCAGACACATCCTCCTATGGTATAAAACTGCAATTTAAAAGTAAGGATACAGAAATACAGATTGAAAGGGTACATGAACCCCAATGTTTATAGCAGCATTGTCACCAATAGCCAAATTATGGAGAGAACCTGAGTGTCCATTGACTGATGAGTGAACAAAGATGTGGTGTGTATATACAATGGAATATTACTCAGCAATCAAAAAGAATGAAATCTTGCCATTTGCAATGATGTGGATGGAACTAGAGTGTATCATACTGAGTGAAATAAGTCAGTCAGAGAAAGGCAAATACCATGTGATTTCTTTTTTTTTTAAATTAAAAAATGTTTGTTTATTTTTGAGAGAGAGGGAGAGAGCAGGGCAGGGTTAGAAAGAGAGGGAGATAGAAGATCTTGATGCTGACAGCAGAGAGCCTGATGTGGGGCATGAACTAATAAACCATGAGATCATGACCTAAGTCAAAAATAAGAGTTGGGATGCTCAACCAACTGAGCCACCTAGGTGCCCCAAAATACCATATGGTTTCACTCATATGTGGAATTTAGGAAACAAAAAAGATGAACGTATGGGAAGGGGGAAAAAAAAGAGAGAGGGAAGCAAATCCTAGGAGACTCTTAACGGTAGAGAACAAACAGAATTGATGGAGGGGAGATTGGTGGGGGATGGGCTAGATGGATGATGGGCCTTTAAGAGGGCACATGGTAGTTAGGATGAGTACTGGGTACTATATGCAATATGAATCACTGGGTTCTCCTTCAGGAAGCAATATAGCACTGTATGTTAACTACATAAAAATTAAAGAAAAAATTAGAAGAAAAATATACAAATGACATAAAAAGAAAGTAACAGTGTTAGAGCACCTCTGTTTCCTTCCCTATAGTACCCCAGGCCTGTTGTCACTTGCACTTCCATTTATCATATTTTAGTTGCAAGTATTCCCTGATGTCCCCTTCCTGACCAGAATTTTCTCCTGATAATTTTTCCTTTTATAGCCCTGAATTTGACCTTGGTAACACATACCACAGTTACATTTTTTCATTCATCTGCCAAACTATGATTAGTATCTGCCTTGCCTACTGGACTACAAATTTTAACATATCAGGAATAATATTTTTTAGCAGGGTTGTCATATTTAACATGGATGCAAAATAAAATAAAGTAAAGTAAAACAAAAATGAAATAAAATAAATAGGCTACAGGACAACCAAATACATTTAAATTTAAGATGAAGAATAATTTTTAGTATAAGTATGTTGTTGATCTAAAATTCAAATTTAACTGCAAATCCTGTATTTGTCTGGCAACATTTTCTAGTTACAATTTGACCTTCCATGCCTACCATAGTCTTAGGAACATTGTAAAAGTTCAATTAAACTTTCTCGAATGGTCGTATGAAAGACTGCAGAAAGAAAAAAAGTACCTTAAATCTGAGACAGCTGCTAACATATAAGTAGGCATACTTGTATACTTGTAGACCATCCCCCTCAAAAACTCTCTTAAAGTAATTTCTCAAAAAAGAGGAGTAATCTATCAAGCTTATAGATAAAAGACTTTTACAGTTATTGATAAAAATGTCATACTAGAACTCTGTTCCTCTGAGTTTCGACCTGCTGAGTCCCCATATATCAGTGGTAACAAAAGTCACATACACACCATAGTATGAACTAACAGCTGAATTTGAGTCAAAAAGTTTCTTCTAAGTTTTACAACATTGATTTAATATAGCAGATGAAACTTACATAGTAGACCGAGGTTGTGAAATAATTCACTGAGATCAAGTGCCACATAAACAAGGAAACTGGCAAAGAACACTTATGAGGTCTTAGGTGAGCTCAGGTACTGTTATTCCTCAACATTATAATTGTTTGACATACTTGTTTCCTATAAATTACAAAGCAGATCGTCTTCCAGACCTTTTTTATGCTCGTTTCTTTCTTGAATTTCAGCAAATACTAAATGCTTACTGTAAGCAAGATAGTGTCTCTAACAGATGAAAAGAATTTGTGTCACTTTTGAATATGAAAACATATATAGAAAGCATACTTAAGTGGAAATACATACATTTTTCATAAAAAATTGCTACATTCCATAACTGTACCAAAGGCAAAGGTTGCAAAGTGTAGAAAGAAACAATTTATGTGAACACAAGTTAAGACATGCATTATGATAGAGTTTATTCCCTCTAATACACATTCCCTTATCCTCCATGATTCATACAGCATTAGCCACTTCATTTGTTTGAATACTCTGTTTTAAAACACCACCAATAAAATATGTTCTATTATAGGTTTAAATTACTACTAATGTATGTAAGCACACTCCTGCTTTGCTGGGTTTTGACATGCTCCTCCTTATCACAATATTTTCGAAAACCACTTTGTGGCAGATTAAAGCTGAGCTACAAATTCCTTGCTGTTCCTTCCATACGAAGCGGGGTCTAATCCCCATCTCTTTGAATCTGGGCTTTAGTCACACACACACACACACACACACACACACACACACACACACTCCGGAGCAGAATGTGTTGAAGGTCTTGTAACTATTATTGTTTGCCCTGAATGATAGTGATAGAGCTTGCTGGAAAAGCCGTATCTGGAATTCTTTTACTTTTGACTTTGGTTTGTGAGATCTTTCACTAGAAATTCAAGCACTTTGTTAGTAATGGGACTATGATACTTCTCTTTTTTATTTGGTTTCTAGGAATTTGACCAATTATGTAAATATTCAAATTTATTGTCATAAAGTTGTTTATAATATCCCATATTTTCTAAATTTTTTAAATGTTTATTTTTGAGAGAGAGAGAGAGTGTAAGCAGGGGAGGGGCAGAGAGAGAGGGAGACAGAGAATTCCAAGCAGGCTCCTGATACCAGCAAAGAGTTGGATGCAGGGCTCCAACCAAAGAACCCGGAGATCATGACCTGAGCTGATATCGAGTCAGACACTTAACTTACTGAGCCACCCAGGTGCTCCAATATATATTTTATTTTTTTATTTTAGAGAGAGCAAGCAGGAGAAAGAGAGGAGGAGTGAGGGAGAGGGAGAATCTTAAGCCGGCCGCATGCTCAGTGCATGGAGCCCATCAAAGGACTTAACCTCATGCCCCTGGGACCATGACCTGAACCGAGATCAAGAGCTGGATAACCAACTGACAGAGCCATCCAGGCACCCCTCCCTATATTTTCTGTTTAAGTTCTTGCATCTGTTACGTTCTCCATATACTTCTAATGGTAATGCTTTAAGCCCCCCCATCTCTCCTCACCACCCACTCTGTCTTCCTCTCCCTTTTCATCAAACTTCAAAACCTCATAGTTTTCTCAAAGAAACAGTAGCATGTTTTAGCTTTGTTCTTTTTAGGTGTATTTGTTTTGTATTTTATTTTCATTATTTCCTAATCTATCAGTAAGGGTGAGGGGTAGGATGGATATTTCATGGGCAGCTGGCAGCGTGTCATATATCCACCTGAAAACTGCATCTATGTTCCATAGAAGGCTAAAGAAAAACTGTTAGTTTCATAGAAGTACGACTTCAAAAGTGAAAGTCTATGCATTATTTATTTCAAAATGATATATTTTGTAGTAAAGAATCTGGCCTTGCTGAAAGAGAGGTCTAGCCTTATTCTTGGCTCCAGGGAGGTAATCTCCAACTTCTTAGAAATACCCTCAGTGATAGGGGTACCTTTGTTATTTGTGGTAGGTCCTTGGAACCCACATCTGCTGTTCAAGCTGGCAAGATGACTGATGGATGCCTCCGACCGGATCTGAGAGTTTATGCTAATTGTGATGACTATGATGATGCATGTGGGCCTCTGGGCCCTGTGGTATCAACCTGAGCTCTGAGAGGGCTGGAGACTGAGTGCAGCCATGTGGGCAATCACCCAGGCAGGCCCACGCAATGAAGTTCCAATAAAAAGTCTAGGCACAGAAGTTCAGAGGAGCTTCCACGGTTGTCAAGACTCCACACAAACTGTCATACATTGATGCCAGGTGGAAAATGTGTCCTAAAGCCAATGGAAGTCTTGTGTTTGGAACCCTCCCAGATTCTGCTCTGTATTTTCCCTTGGCTGATTTTAATGTATCATTTCTTTGTAATAAACCATAACTGTGTAAATAATAGCTTTCAGAGACTTCTAGGCATTCTTTTAGCAAATTACAGAAACTGAGGATGGTCGTGTGAAACAGCAATTTGGATGGCCAAGTCACATTCCATCAGACCAAGAAACATACTTTATAGTTCATATGTCCAACCATGGGCAGGGAACTAGTGTCCTCAGAGCAGTGGTTAGATACAGAATTAGAATGGGCAGTTGGAACATTTGTTGTTTAAAATGGGTAGATAAAAGCAAGACTAGTTGGCTTATGCACCTTCATGAGTGTGCTCTCACACTCAAATAAGGGAAGGCCAAGGAGGATCTCTACTAGAGAGATTCCCCTGCTTTTCTGAGTAATCTGAGAAGAAGGAAGTGGGGAAGCATTCTGGTATGACTCTAATTCTTCCCACAGGGGAGGCGACTGGTATGACTAAACTGTTTCTTGTTTGCTCATTTCACCTCAACGTTTTTCTTACCTAATGCAGCGGTCCTAGAACCAGCCCCGTGATTATTGGTGCCCAAAAAGCAGATAATCCCTGCAAAACAAAAAACAGTGCCTATATCTTTAAACTTTTATGTCAGAATTCCTAAGGGCCTGACAGGTTGGATTATGCCTTTACTCCGTCTGGCATAATTGGGATGGTGGGAAATATAACACACAGGTTGCTTAGTGTTGGAGAGCCCACAAGCTATATACCATGTAACCCTACCCTGTGCAGAGGGAGTGCGTTGCAGGGAACGCTTGCTGGGCCAGTATCACTACCGGGTATCTGGACCTGCTTAACAGTCAAGCCTCATGTCTTTTTCAAAGGTGAAAATGGTTGGGTAAAACTAGGCAGTTAATGGAGCCTGGGAAAAGAGCAGCTGAGGCTATGGGAGGGCGTAAATGGGTTATATGATGGAGGAAAATAAATACTATATTACTGCTTTGAAAGAGGCTCAGAAGAAGAGATGGTATGGTCTCATAGCTCAACTAACCAGAGGGTGAAGAACACTTCTGCTTTTGCAACCTGACAGGAACCCTACAGAGCTGAGGGGCATCACTGTGGCAGCCATTTTGGTTATACAATGTGACGACCGACTGTACTGTTAATGACTGAGTGGGACTCTTCTGGTGATGTGCCAAGATGTTTCAGTTCTTATATATAAAGTCACATCTGCTGACATAGTGCGATAGGGCATGACTCTGGCCTTGTCGTTAAGATTATAATGTTAATATTGATGATCAATTTGGGAAAATGAGTTAAAGCCTTCTCAAACATAATACTGATGGAAAATGATTGGCCTAAGGAAGAACTGAATTTAACCTATCATCAGCTAATCTCTATGTTAAACAACATTACAGAAGTTTACTCTAAAGTACACATAATGATAAATCAAAGAGCAAGATATAAATGCAACATATGTAATGACTTTATAGATTTGTTTTTTATAAATTTTTTAATGTTTATTTTTGAGAGAGAGACAGAGTGTAACTGGGGGAGGGACAGAAATGGAAGCAGACTCCAGGCTCTGAGCTGTCAGCACAGAGCCCGATGTGGGGCTCAAACTCACAAACTGTGAGATCATGACCTGAGTCAAAGTCAGAAGCTTAACTGACTAAGCCATCCAGTCACCCCTAGAATGGATTCGATTTTTCTTTAAACCTATCCCTTCCCTACACTGGCTCCTCCAAATGTGAGGCACGTTCATATGATACTATGGTTGGGTCTACCATATACAAGCTATACTAAATGTAGTTGCCCAGATAGAGAGAATTGTCTGCTGTAAGACAGACTTGGCCAAAGGCCAGAAGGTAGCCTTTATAGGATAGCATTTGGTTTGGCCAAAGGAAAACTCTGGTCTTTGTACTTAGCCACTGAGAAGTAACTTTTTTTTCTATGTTTTTATTTTTATTATTGAGACAGAGAGAAACACAGCTTGAGTGGGGGAGGGACAGAGAAAGAGGGAGACAGAATCTGAAGCAAGCTTCCGGCTTTGAGCTGTAAGCACAGAGCCCAATGCAGGGCTCGAACCCACAAACTGCAAGATCATGACCTGAGGCGAAGTCAGATGCCCAACTGACTGAGCCACCCAGGAGCCCTGTTGGGAGCTAACTTCTAAACTCTTTGAATTTCTTAGATGATAGGAGTGCCTTTGTTATTATGGACTGCATCTGATACCTTATGCTCTCGAGGTGACTCATGATGGGCCCCTTGGACCACATGGTATCAACCTAACTTCTGCGAAGTAGGGGACTAGGGTCTGAGTGCAACTGCATGGGTAATCATTCAATCATGTCCACTCAATGAAGTCCTCATAAAGCTGTGGACACCAAAGCTTGGGTGAGCTTCCTGGTTGGCACTAGTGAGTGCATATTGTCACATATCAGTGCTGGAAGCGAAATGCAATCTGAGGACAATAGAAGCTTCACATTGGGAACCTGCCCAGGCTCTGTCCTACGTGTTATTGGCTGACGTTAATTTATTCTTTCCCTGTAATAAACCATAAGCAAGTGTGCATTAGCTCTCTGTGAGTCCTATGAGTCCTTCTAATGAACTATCAAACCTGACAGTGATTTTAGAAATGTCCCCAAACTTGTAATTTGCGCAGACGTCCTGGTAACACTTGGCAGCTTGGAGGATTGTTCCCTCAAACCTCACATTTTTTAGCAACCTTTGGAAATTGTACATATATTTAAAATGGAGGAACTGGACCAAAGAAAATACTCTGTCTACATATACCTCATTTAAAAATAACTGTAACTCTTGTGGGGAAGCCCAGGCACATCAGATTATTTTTAATAAACGCCACAAAACAAATAAGTCATACCAGATAGTTTAAAAAGAATAAGGCTTCTGTTATGCAGCATACTCAGGCAATGACCTCACCCCTCTATTTAAAGGAATTTACATGGTTTAAAAGACCCCTGGGGTGGGGCCCCCACTTCCTCCTCACCTGCAGAGGTTTGGTGGTGCTGCCTTGCAGGCCTTATACGAGTTCCCCCAATGTCACAGTCTCTCAAACCATAGGGGATGGATTTTCTTCTGCCTTGAATGCTTTCCATCAAAGCTTCACCTGATTTATTAGTGTTTATCCTTCAGACCTCAGCTTAATTCTCATTTTCCAAACGCCGCAGAGTAATTCTTACACCTGCATAGCAACATGCTCGTCTCCTTAAAAAGTTTAAGACGGTTGTGATCAGTTGTGTCTGTGTCTCTCTTATTAGACTGTAAGCTCCATATAACAGGGTTGTTGCTTGTTTTGCCCACATTTGATGAGTGGTGGCTATGAGCCAGGTACTGTAAGGTGCAGTTATTTTACTCAATTCACGCTGTTCTCTGAGTCAGATGCCTTCATTGTGGCCCCCATTCCTAGAAAAAGAACGCTTGACACAAAGACGAAATTAATATGGAGAGTGATACACTCTCAAATGTGGGGAAACCATGGGATACCTGGGTGACCCAGTCTGTTAAGTGTCTGACTTCGACTTAGGATATGATCTCACAGTTTGTAGGTTCGAGTCCCACGTCAGGCTCTGTGCTGACAGCTGAGAGCCTGGAGCCTGCTTTGGATTCTGTGTCTCCCTCACTCTCTGTCCCTTCCCTGCTCACACTCTGTCTCTCTGTCTCTCAAAAATAAATAAACATTAAAAAATTGCTTTAAATCCTTAAAAAATAATACTTGCTGTATAAACAACAAAAATTAATAAAACATGTGGCTAATAGAATACTCTATTATGCTTTACAAATACTACCACTTCTAAAAATTTAGATGATAATCTCTCATACCATAATTGTATTCTATCTTTTATAATCAAGAATATTATTCAGAATCTTACTGAGCTGTAGAAGTATTAGTGGGGGAATCACATTCCCAGTAAAAGTATCAGGAATACTTTCAGTCATAGGAAATTGATTCAGTATTTTGAATCATAGGAAATTGCGACTTTGAAGCAAAAGAATATTGCTCACTATCCGTCATTTTATATAGTTCAATCCAATAAAAACTTTTTTTGTTGTTAATGGAGATCCAAATAATTTTTTTCCCAAATTCAACACGATACGAGACTGGCCTGACATTTCTACAAAGTGAAACAAGATGACGAGGTTTATGTCATCACAAAATTTATTGCCTGAAAATACAAAGAAAACCCGCCCAAAGAAACTCTGCAGATCAAGTAACTGCTGCCCCTTGCTCCTTTGTGCTTGCTGAGACAATTGGGATACTGTTATTGGATACAGTTGCACACCCAAAACGCTGGCACTTCTCTCTTCTCCAGCATCTCTGAAGCAATTTTAACAGAACTTTAAATCTTGATCCCACTCCCTTCACCTATTTGTATTTCCCAGTGATGGAATATAACCAAAACAGACAACTCTACAAGCACCTCCTCCAAAAGCCATAATCACCAAAAACCCAAACAAACTGAAACCCTTTGACGGAAAGGCAAAAGCAAAGCAGAACAAAACAAAACCGAGATGCTTATCTCTATGATGCAGTCTACCTAAATTGAAAATCTGTTTCTTTTGTGGCTCACGCTGAATTCTTTGCTGGAGTAGTGTCAGTGCAAAGCCAAACCAAACCAAGTGGAGTAAATGTTCACGGTCATTATTTCCCATGAAATTACTCCTGGCTTCCAAGTTTTTACCACCACACTTTTTTGGAGAACTTGAGTTCTGATAGTGTCACATGGCAGGACCTTTCATCCAGTTTCTGGAATCTGAAATTGACCTGGACTTCTGGTAAGACATTATAATGATTTTCCCTGTTTTGTGGAGTGCTCTGAAGCTTTACCCTAACTGCAAAGATAATATGAGATGGATGAAGCCCACTGATGTTTCTTATCTTGCTTTTGAGTTCATGAAATGACCATAATCCGGTAGCCATATAGAAGGCTTTTCTCATCTTCATGCACTTTTGCAAATTCTTTAGTAGTTTGTTTATAACATTCTGGGTGTGGTTCACAGCTCATGCTCAGACACCCTATGGCACCCTCCCTCCTTTTAAATGGCCTACAAAGAGCATAGATTTGGGAGTGAGCTAGACTAGCATGACTTAATGGATAATACCATTCAAAACAGCATTATGAAGGTGAGATGAAAATGCTTCTATAATGTTTTTTTTTAATTTTTAAAAATGTTTTCTATTTATTTTTGAGAGACAGAGCATGAGTGGGGGAGGGGTAGAGAGAGGAGGAGACACAGAATCTGAAGCAGGCTCCCGGCTCTGAGTTGTCAGGACAGAACCCGACATGGGGCTCAACCTCACCAACTGAGCTGAAGTCAGATGCTTAACTGACTGAGCCACCCAGGCACCCTGCTTCCGAACTTTTAAATGCAAGGTTTTGAGGCCTAATTAGACATTCAATAAATGTTCATTTTCTTCCTCAGCTCCTTTGTTAGGTGTCCGCTACCCTCCATGATGGACTCTAGTTGCCGGCCGCGTGGAGTATCACCTTTCCCAGTACTTACATCTGGACACTGTCATCAGTTCACAGGTGGAACAAAAGTTCTCCGGCCTTTCTGTAGCTCTCAAGTCCCCGGGAAAATCTGGAAACCTTCAAGCTGAGCTTGGTTTCAAGTGGGACCATTCTTAACCACTAGCATAATCACTTGGCATAGGGTTTCTTTAAAAGCCCGCTGCCAGGACCAGAATTTTCTTCTATTTTGCCAATAAACTTCACTAGTTTTATTTAGAACTGAGCCTCCCAGAAAATGTGAAAGTTATCCAAGAGAATGTTGAATACACAAGAAAATAGGCTTGTGAACCTCTATTGAATTATATTTCAGACCCTCTGTGAAGCAGAAGTGAAGAGAAGTTTGCTGGCCCACAGTAAACTCCGTCTGAGGGTATATACAAGTCCTTAGAAGATATGAGTGAGAAGCGACTGGTCTGGTTCTCCCTCTGATACACACCTGCATACATCCAAGAAGTCTAGCAGCAGCCTCACAAAAGTTTTCTTTGGCTACTCATTAAATAAACATTTATATAATACCTACCACTATTGTTCAGCTCAGAGATAAGCACTGAAGATTCAACAATAGATTGATTATGGTTTAGGTTAACACATTTATTTCTTGTTTCAGATAAAAATAAACTCATAAATAACTCTCAGCATATGAAGAGCACTATTCTAATGATTGTGCATAACATCTCTGGTAATATATAATACAATAAGCCTCTGATGTGGGTGGGGCCTAGAATTATCTCCATTTCACAGAGGAGGAAACTGAGACACAGAGAGGCTAAGCAACTGATTCTAGGTGACACACCAGGTACGTGGAAGAGCCGGGGCTCGAACCCTGGCTATCAGACAACTGTTTTTTTTTTAAGTTTTATTTATTATTTTGAGAGAGATAAAGAGAGCATGGGGAGGGGTGAGATAGGGAGAAAGAGAATTTCAAGCAGACTCCATTTTGTCAGTCCAGAGCCTGACACAGGGCTCGATCTCATGAATCGTGATATCATCACCTGAGCAGAAACCAAGAGTTGGACACTTAAGTGACTGAGCCCCCCTGGCCCCCCTTGCTATTGGACACGTAATGTCCTGCCACATGGTCCCTTGGCTTCCTTCTGAATCCATCTGCAGGGGAAGTAGTAACTTTCCACATGCTCCTGGCTTCCCACCACAGGTGCCTGGTATGATTACTTGTCAGCCTGAGAGGTTTCTCTGCGTTTTGTTTGGGGGCTTGATCAGCTTTTGCAGGACAAAGCTTAAAGGTGTCAGGTCTGTAAAGCCTCCAGAGAAAACTCTCTGTGTAAGTTGATTTGGTGGGTAAAACACCTTTTCCCTCATCTCTTGGAGGAAGGGGGGGCGGACACTATTCTGAGACATGCTCCTTAAGGTTCCTTGGTGGGTCTTGAATGGGATGGCGCCCTGCGGCTCTTGGGGGTAACCTGCTCATTGGCATGTTTGCTCTCTTTGATCTCTTTTTTCCCTTTTCTTTCGTTCAATCCTTTATCTGTGCTTACTGAGATCAGCTCTCAAAACAAGTACCTGCACCCAAATCTTTCCCTCAAAATTTGCTTTTAAAGCAGCCCAAACTGGGGCTGATAAAAACTTTTAACATAATCCATTGCCTGTCTACAATGTCTGCTTCCTTAGTCCACTTGGTCTCTGCTCAGAAAGGCCTGCCTTGACCATAGACATTAAAATATTTATTTGTTAGTTTACAGGCCCATCTTCCAAACAAGAAGATTTAAATACTGAGATTTAAAAAATGAATTGCACTTACCTCTTGTGTAACATTTCAGAAATAAGGAGGAACCTTCTCTTCCTAACATCTTTCAGAAATAAAGACTTCCATTTGGAAGCGCCACTGTTTCCTAGAGTCCCTGTTCAAGCTGGTTCACATTTCTGCCAAGAGAGGAAAAAGAAAGAAAGGTATCCTTTATTAAGTATGAATCTTAGAATCTGCACACATCATTTCTCGTCACATTCTATTGGTGAGGATATTGTCAGATGGCCTTGCTATAAAGGAGGCTGAGAAATACAGTTTTTACTCGGGTGGTCATGTTTCCTTCTATCATTCAGGAAAATGGATATTGAGGATAATAAAGAGTCCTAACCAAAAATAGCATCACCCAAAATAACATTTATATATTCCTTTTTTTAAAAAATGTTTTATTTATTTTTGAGAGAGAGAGCGTGAGCAGAGGAGGGTCAGAGAGAAAGGGAGACACAGAAACCAAAGGCAGGCTCCAGGCTCTGAGCTGTCAGCAAAGAATCCGATACGGGGCTCAAACCCACGAGTGAGATCATGACCTGAGCCGAAGTTGGTCACTTAACGACTGAGCCACCCAGGAGCCCCAGCATTTATATATTCTTCCTTTTCCTGCTTTATTTCCCATCAATTCACATATCACTATTTGATGACAGATGTATTTCTCATTATGTCTCCCCCACTAATATATAAATGCCTTTAGGGGGAGGCTTTGGGAGTTTTACTCACCACTGCAAATCCAGGTGCTAGCACGGTGTCCGAAGTCTGAAACCACTAGAGCTAGACTCCTTCTGGGGAATCAAGGGGACAACTTTTCTCTTCAACTTTTGGTGGCTGACCTGGCTCTCCTGGGCTTCTGGCCGCATCACTGCCAGTCCCCAGCTCTGTCTTCACATGACACCCTTTCTTATATCTTCTCCTCTTTTGTCTGCCTCAAATATCCCTCTGCCTTTATCGATGAGGAAACTTATCGATGGATTTGGGCCCACCCAGGTAACTCAGAATTATCTCAAGATATTTAATTGAATCACAGTCAAAAAGGTGGGTTTTTTTCCTGGAAAAAGATAATATTTATAGTTTTTACAGTTTTTCTGTAAATACTTCCCTTTTGAACTGGGGCAGGGTGTGGGAGGGTGTGTGATGCATTTTGCAGCTTACCACAGTTCCTTCTCTGGCCCCAAAGGTTTATATCCATCCCAACATCCCCCAGAGTCTCAGTGTATGACAGCATCAACTCAAGTTCAAAATCTCATCTAACTCTCATCAACCCCCTAATCCCAGATATCGTCATCTAATCACATGTGAATAAGACTCTGGAGACGCACCTTAGAACAAAATTTCTCTTCATTTCTGGACCTGTAAAGCTAGAAAGTGAACGGTCTGCTTCTAAAATACAATGATGAAACAGGCATAGGGGAAAACAAACAAACAGATTCTGTAGACCAATAACATAGGTCTCTGTGTCAGATTAAATCCTGGGGCCACCTTGTCATAGACCTTTGCTGGAGGAGGATGGCGGAGTTCCTCCAGAGAGACATGTATATACACTTGGGGGTGGTAGGGTGGAGATCTTGAGATATTTTGTTGTAATTTTTCTATAAGTTTCAATAGATGTATCAAAAAAACATTGTTGTTTATTTCAGCCAATTCTGATCATTTTATTTATTTATTTATTTTTAATAAAAAATATTTAATGTTTATTTATTTTTGAGCGACAGAGAGAGACAGAGCATGCATGGGGGGAGGAGCAGAGAGACGGAAATACAGAATACAAAGCAGAGTCCAGGCTCCGAGCTGTCAGCACAGAGCCCGACGCAGTGGCTGGAGCACAAGAGCATGACCTGAGACCTGAGCCGAAGTTGGCACATAACCAACTGAGTCACCC
This sequence comes from Helogale parvula, assembly GCA_004023845.1. Taxonomy (NCBI): domain Eukaryota; kingdom Metazoa; phylum Chordata; class Mammalia; order Carnivora; family Herpestidae; genus Helogale; species Helogale parvula. Next base: position 3,254 of record PJEM01015972.1, on the reverse strand, counting down.
ATGTACCCTCCATTCTGATCATTTTAATCTTTTTACATATACTTATCTAATTTATCTATCCATCTATTGATTGAGATTTATAGAAAAATTGCAACTATGGTGCAAAGAACAATTTCATTCCTCCTGAAGCATTTGAGAGTAAGTGGCCAAATTTGTGCTTCCATTAACTCTAATATTTTAGCATTTCCTAAAACAAATCAGGATATTTTTTTAATATCTTTCATTACAAACAAAACCAAGAAATAGATTTTGATACATTACTATGTCTAATCAGGTTCCATTCAAGTACTGCCAGCCATTCCAACAAGGTCCTCACCCCACACTCACACTTCCCAATTGTTCTGGTGATGCCTTTATAGCAAACCTGATTTTTATTTTAGTTGCCATGCTTCTTCAGATTCCTGGAACCGTTGGTTGGTTTTTCTTTACCTTTTATGGCACTTTTGTAGATGACAAGCTATTATGTTATAGAATATAGAAAGATACATTTGTATTTTCCAGCATTTTATATTAATAGAATTATACATTATGTATTGTTTTATTTTTTGCCTTTCTTCCTTCACTCACCATGATGATTTTGAGATGTAACTGTTTCTATAATTCATTATTTTTGGGGGGGCGATAGTAAATGACTATAGTTGAAGGCATGGTACCAATGAAAAAACTTAAGTAGATATTTTTGTAATTCATTTTTATTTATTGTTGAGCTGTACTCCATTATATGGTTATACCACAGTTTTTTTTTAATCTATTCACCTTCTAGAGAATATTTGGGTTGTCTCCAGTTTTAGGTTATTACAAATAAGCTGCTATGAAAATTTGTACATATCTTTGTATGAACATACGTTTTCACTTTTCTTGTGAAATACCTAGAAGTGAAATGGCTTGGCCCTGTTGACTTTTAAAAATGTGCTAAACCCATTTCCAATAAATTATACCATACTGCATTCCCACCAGAAGTGTGTAAGAGTTCTGATTGCTTCACATCCTCACTGATACTTGAGTCTGTTCAGTATTTAAAGTTTTAGTTAGACCTCCTAGTGAGTGTGTACCGTTATCATTTTGTGGTTTTGATTTGCATCTACTTAATGATTAATCATGTTGAGCATCTTTGGATGTACTCATTTACCACCCATATATCTTCACCAGGGAAGAGTCTGTTTGCATTTTTTTCCATTTGGGTTGTTTTCTTCTTATTAAGTTGTAAAAATGCTCCATATACTCTAGATTCAAGTTCTCTTCATAATTTTGAAGAAAACTGCTTATAAAGTCCAAGGTTTTCAAAAATGAAAAGTGATTACTACTCTGCTTTGCTTTGTATTAATAAAATCTTCACTAAACTGAAGATCACTAAGAGTTTACTCTGTTTTCTTCTAGGAATTTGGTAGGTTTTGCTCCTATATGTAAGTATATAGTCCATGATGCATGATTTTTAAAAATATGATGTGAAGATTTAAAGTAAGAGTTGGGTTTTTTAAAATATATATAGCAGAACTGTTTTAGCCTCTTGACTGAAGAGGTTGTACTTTCCACCCTGAATTATCTTGCTTCACTGTTGAAAAACAATCAACGATGTATGTGTGTGTCCATTTCTGGGCTCTTTATTTGTTCCATTGACTTCTACATCCATTTTTATGCCAAAAGCACAACTTTTCCTCAGTTGGGTCAATAAATCCTTCGATGTTACTACTGTGTTCTTTTGACATGTTTCTGTCATTTTTTTGAGCAATTCTTTAGTTTCTGGCATGAAAGGATATTCTGCATTTACCTTGTATTGCCTTAACACCTAACATTGACCTTTTCTCCCACAAGCCCTATTTCCTATCTAGGGAGAATGGTATTTAGAAGCCAAGATCTGAGTGGTAGTAATGGTCAGTCATGACTATTAAGAGTATCACTAATCTCACAGCATTTAGTGGATAAGTTAAAGTATATAAGCATGTATTTGCACACACATATACACACATAATATACACATGTACACATGATACATATATTTATATCTATATTTCTCCATTTTTATCTACCCATTAAAGACTATGAGTTCACATTAATGCCATCAATCCCAAAACTGGGTTAATTCTAATTTTTTTCTCTATATTTGAACAGACTTCCGTGACAATGAGGAAGCAGGCTCCTATTATCTTAAATATATTACTTATTTGATAAACCTCCCTTTCTGTAATCACTCTGCCATCACCATTGCCACCTTCCTTCTGCATAAATATCCTTCTTACCTTGCTGGGCCTCATGTGCCAGACTCTTCCCTATATGAAATCCTGTTTCACATTCTTGGGTTATGATACTTTATGCGTGGCTCTGGTTGGGGAAGAATGCCTTTAACAAAATCCACCTTTTGAGATGATTTGCTCAATAAATAAGATGACTTGCCTCGATGCGTGCTGAAGGGACAGAGAGAGGATTAGTGGTTAAAGGACAGACTACTGGTGACAACTGAACAGTAGCAGCAACTTGTATACAGATGAATACATATACACAGTCAGCAGAAGAAAATAGCTGAGGTCAGAAATGAGCTTTGGAGGTTAATGTTAACACAAGGGCTATGAAGTTAAATTTTATTGATTATTGTGGCATATATATATATAAGTTCTAAAAAGGTTCTCAGTTCCAAGACTCAGCAAACAAAGCAGGAAAACTTTTTGAAAAATTTAAGTTATGTAAGATTTTACTTTTACCATTTTAATATTCATGGTTTCATAAACACAACAAAAAGCATCATTAGATTATTTTTAACAATTTGTAAAAGTCCCAGGAAGTAATTTTACTTATTTTGGCCTCCAAAATATGCATTCCAGTTTGTGAAAAAGTCATAAATTCCTAAAGCAAAAAGTTACAGAATTCCCAATGAATATCTCTGTAAGTAAATTGAGGCATCAAACATAAATAAATAGCTACTTTAAATGGGAATTGTCACATTCAGGTGGGCAATTCAATACTCAAAAACTTTCATGTCCCATTTCAACTAAAATTTCCACGCATGAAGATCTAAAATTCACAAAGGCAAACTACATGGATCTGAAAATATTTCTTTAAAAATAACTTTGATTTGGGGGTCCTGGGTAGCTTAATGGGTTAAGTCTGACTTAGGCTCAGGTCATGATCTCATGGTTCATGGGTTCAAGCCCCGTGTCAGGCTCTGTGCTGACAGCTCAGAGCCTGGAGCCTACTTTGGATTCTGTGCCTCCCCCTCTATTCCCTTCCCCCACTCTCAAAAATAAACAAACATTTAAAAA
>PJEM01015971.1:0-27763 GCA_004023845.1 Helogale parvula | reverse complement strand
TTCGTGGCCTGCCAGGGCCGCAGGGGAGGGGACAAGCCAAAGCTGCGAGACACGGGGAACCTGGGGCGCGATGGGCCGGCGGGAGAATCTGGAGCTGCGGGGCCCTCTGGGCCTGGGTCCTGGGAAGGCCGTGCTGGAGCCCAGATCCCGGCCGCACCCAAAGCTCGGCTCTCAAACACCTCCCACTCGCCACCTTGCCACCCTCCAGCCACCGACCCTTCCCAGCACAGGGCTGGCTTGCTTCCTGCCACCAGGGGCTGTGTCTGCAGTATTTTTATCTGGGACCTTTAGGCCTTTCCCTGCGGGGCACTGCAGGCGCTTCCTGCAAGGCCTCGAGGGACACGGGTCTTCCTCGGCTCAACACCCCCGGTGTCCTACCCAGAGCTGCGGGACTGTGGAGTCAAAATCCACGGTGTGGGTCCCGCACTACCACTGGGGAGCGGGGACTCTACCACTGGGGAGCGGGGACTCGGAGGGGTTACTTAACCTCCCAGCCTCTACTTCCTCTGTCATTCACTGGGCGATTAAGGCCCACTGGGCTGAGCAGGTGGGGGCTAGAAGGAAACTGTGCATACAAAGCACTTAGCCCTGAGTCTGTCCGTGGTAAATGCTCAAATGATGGATCGGTTCATTAGAATGAGTATAATACAAGCTAGCAGGACCTACCGCCCACATTCTATAAACAAAATTAGAATGAAAATGAAAAAAAAAATCCTATCCTTTTCATTGCCAAAAAAGGCTGACTAAGTCTGTATCCTCTAACTTCAGCTCAGAGCACCCAGCCTTCTCCCAGAGACCATACACTTTTTAGGTTAAGTTAATACCTTCAGATGGGAAAGAGAGAGACAAACTCTCAAAGACACCATTTTATTTATTTATCTATTTAACTTTTTTTTTAAGTTTCTTTATTTTTGAGAGAGAGAAAGAGCATGACTGGGGGAGGGCAGAGAGAGAGGGAGACACAGAATCGGAAGCAGGCTCCAGGCTCTGAGCTGTCAGCACAGAGCCTGACATGAAGCCCGAACCCATTAACCTCAAGATCATAACCTGAGCCAAAGTCGTTCGCTTAACCGATTAAGCCACTCAAGCACCCGAAGGTGCTTTGAAACTGGCGGTGATTTGGGAGTCTGCAATAAACTGTCCGAATGTATTCAGCAGAGCAGATCCTCCTCCTCCCTGCTGCGGAGAGGCCAGCCGCCAGCCGCCCCGGGTTTCCCTGTAGCCCAGGCAGCACAGCCCTTCCAGAAGCAGGTGAGGATGGGTGCGTGCTCCCCCTTATCCTGGCTGGGTATTCACAAGTCTGTGAGCCAAGGGGCTGTCTCAGGGATGTCTGGGTGGGCGCCAGAGGATGAGAGAGACAATAGAGAACAAGTGCTGGGGCCATTTTCTTTTCTGAAAAGATCTTCATTTCCACGCTAATTGCAATTTCTAGCCTGCCTCAGTTTCAGACTCAGCCTTATTTGCCGAGTTGTCTGGCAAATGGCTCCTGGTGTGCTTTCCCCACCTCCTTTTTCTTGGCCAGACACGGCCAGTCATAAATTGACAGGGAAAAACACAGCTCTCCAAATTACTTTGGTGTCTAGCCTAGGGTTCTTATGGAGTTTGGGACAGATCCCAAACAGGTCTCATCTGCTACAGATTCTGACCTCACCTGGCACCTCTCACCTTTCCAACTCACCTTCATTCCTCTCTGCCGACAAATGAATTCCTTCTTCCTCAAACCTTCCCACAGGACTCCACACACCAAGGACCGCATGAAGGCTAGAACCAGACTCCGCAGGAATCAGAGGCCTCTTACCCAGGACTAGACTAACCCTCCCATTTGAAAGGCCCTTATTCTGGTACTTAACAAGGCAAAGGCAGCGAAGGGCTGAGCTGCAGGACCCCGCAGATGTGAATGGAGATGGAGAATGTGCAGATGGGGTTTGAGGCATAAAAGGAAGGTATTCTGAGCAGGGCGAAGCATGGAAGTCGGAACATCCGCAGTCAGGTTAATTTCACAAGACCCCTAGCTCCAGGCCTCAGATGCAGAGGCGGGAGTTTGTTTTTAGTACGTTGGGGCAAAACCAGGAGTTGCGTTAGGTTTTCAAGCACAGAAATAATGATGAAAGCACACTTTTTCCCCCCAAAGGTAGGAATAAGAGTAGGTTCAGTGTACTGGGAGGCTCAGGCACCTCATCTGAAAGAAAGTGACTCACAGGTGTACATTCTTTCCTATCCCTCCAGTCCCTTCGTCCCCAAACCTACTCTAACCTCCAATGAAATTTAAGCTTACAAACTGAAAGACTTCAAATGGGTCAGTTTTCTACAGGGTGCAGTTCATAAAAGGGGGTCTGTGTCTTGACAGCTAAAGGAAAAAAATGAAATTATCTAAAATGATGAGGGAGGGGCCCCTAGGTGGCTCAGTGGGTTAAGCCTCAGATTCTCGATTTTGGCTCGGTCATGATCTCTCCAGTTTGGGAGTTTGAGCCCCGTGTCTGGTTTCCTGCTGACAGCGCAGAGCCTGCTTGGGGTTCTCTCTCTCTCCTCTCTCTGCCCCTCCCCCGCACTTAAAAAGACTTTTTAAAAAGTGATAAGGGAAACAAGGGATGCCTGGAATTCAAGGGGTGCAGACCAACTCATTTCATGTTAGCGTTTTGTCTTAAGACAAAAGACAGGTCCCAGGTGAGAAGAATTGTAACCATTTAAAACTGACCTCTAATTCTAATAAGAGGGTTCATTTTTATTTTCAGCATTTTATTCTTTTGGCGGTTGCCAGAAGATAGGGGAAAAGTCACATTTGGTGCCGACTGTGACGTTTTGTCATGAAAACAAGGATTGTGAAGTCTGTGAATCATCTTGACAAATGGGCATTACTTTGACCTTTAGAGATGACTGCATCCTGATTGGCTAGCTGTGCTGCCCTCTCCCCGGGCTCAGCAGGGTCATAAATGTAGAAGATGTAGAAAGGCAAATGACCAAACAAACCTGCAGAAGCCGCTGCTGCAGCATGGGGCTATTGGCAGAGAAATGCGGGCCCTCGGTGCTAGGTTCTAGTCCGGTTGGTTGGCCTGCCTTCGAGGAAGCACGTAGTCCCCGCTAGAGGGTGCTGTGGGGCCGAGAGCGAGCTGGATCAGGATAGTGAGCGTTGTCCCGCGTGCGTGAGACTGGGCGTGGCCGTGAAGTGGCCCTGGCAGTCTATGCACGCGTTTGTGTCCCCACTGCTCGCGGGCAGGACAGCGGAGGCAGGGGACAGCGTGCTGGGGCGTAAGAGTCTACGTATTGTGGTGGCGCTCTTTGTGAGTCTCCCGGACGAAGCCACTCCTGCAACCCTGACCCGGGACAGATTTCTGGGGGAGGTGGCGCCTGTGTCTGCGTGGCTGTCCACCTGGGCCATGACGGGCCCTCACACACAAAACGATGTTTCTGCTCCATCAAGGACCACCCAAGCGCTTCCATCAGGTCCGGGTGGGTACAGCAGGGCTTGTCCACCCAGGCCTCTAAAGGAAGATTTTCTCTGCCCAGGAAAGCAGCTTCTCTCTGGGCAACATCCATCAAAGTCCTGTCGGGAAACCTCGCACGTAATACTAATGCGCTTGGACACATTCGAGGACAGGAGCCGTAGAATTAAAAACCATACCAAAGTCCCGGAGTGGGATTGTGTTTTTCAGTCTTCAACAAGCCGCCCGGGCACCTGGGTGGCGGGCGTAATTAGTGTTTACTGATCAGCCGCTGCCAGGGTGCGGTAACCACGGCGACCGCGCGGGGCCTCGCACCGACCCCAGCCCGGGAACCAGCGGCTCCGCGGCTCCGCGGCTCCGCCCCGCCCCAAGATGCCCCGCCTCCCCACGCTCCCCATTGGTTACTGGGTCCGCCGCTCCCCGAAGCCAACAATCACCTGCCGCGTCTTTTCACAAAGGGTGGAGAGTCGCCTTCCCGAAGCCATACTCTGTACAGGAAAGCTAGGCTGATGGCTTAATTGAGGTTAATGAAAACTTCAATCAGAGAAGCAAAACGCGAATAGGATTATCTAATCGTATTTACATAAAGGAGCAATACGAGAACCCGAGCAGCCCCTAATAACTGGCCCTGGAAAGGTTTCTGTGGCGAAGAGCCATCAGATGCGCTCATCTTATATACTATGTACACTCTGGTTCGGGTTCCATCACCACCTTAGTCCGTATCACTTCCCATCCGGGGGTCTCTGTTTCCTCAATTTAGAGACGACTGGATAGTCTGTCGGGACCCTTCTAATTCCAAATTTCTATGAGCTGCGAAAGCTGAGTCACCCCCTGGGAGCCAACGCTGTTTAGCATTCAGGCCTGAACAGAAAATCACCGAATGGGAAGTCTGGTTTGACTTTGTTTTTTTTTTCTGTCCTGTCTACAGAGGAAGAAATAGCTGTCTCATTCCCCCTTGCCAGAAGAAACAAAAATCAATAGGTGTTTAATCTGCAAGGGAGATTAATTTCCCATCCAATCCAAGGAGATGTGGAATGGCTCTGGGCTGAGGATTGATTGAGGTGTCAGGTGTCAGAGCCGGCAGGGATGATAAACAATCTCACCCCCCTCCCTTTACAGATAAGAAGTCTGAGGCCCAGAGATGCTGGGAGCCTTGCACAAGGCAGCCCAGCTTTCAGAGCAGAAATACTATGCCCTTTCTGACCCGTCATGCTGGACAGCTTGGACCATTTGCTCTTCCTCAGAGACTCGGGTTTGCTGTGCCTCCCCCTCTTCTTCATCCTCTCATACTGTCCAGTAATAATTGGCAACATGCACATCCAGCCCTCAGAAACCGAAGACAAGGATCAAGCTGAGTTTTCTGATACTAGTCAAGGTAGATTCCTCAAAGGAAGAAGAAGCTGCCTTTAACATGGCCACAATCTGAAACTCCGAAGCATTCCAGTGATTCTGCAGCACATAGGCTTTGAGTCTGCAGGACTTGCAGATGATTTCACAAACTTTCCAAACCTTAAAATGCAGAGTGATGGAGCATCAGGTCATCAGGATAGTGGCTGGATTCTCTTAATTTCCAAATATCCCATACCCACAACACAGAATCAGTTGGATTGGGTACCTGTAAAATCTTGCAGCCATCCAAGGATAGATTTCCTCATTTTACCAAAACCACCGCATCTTGGCATATTGGGCCACCTCTTGTACCCCAGAATCAGGCATTTACTGAACTCCCCTACAATCTCATCAATGGTAAAGGCTCTTATGAACCAAGAGAAGAATCTCAGAAGCTTCCCTCCGGCCCATTCTTGTCCTGCTGTCTCTGTCCACGTTCAGCCACCTGTCTCCCCACCACATGCACCAATTCAAAACAGCTTTCAGGCCCCCATGATTTTCTCCTAGTTTTCTGATTAATTCATAAAATCCAACTTTTCCTTTTGTTTCATAATTTCTCTAATGCTGTTCTAAAATAGACAAACCCTCGTATTGGTTAACCATCTGCACAGAAATTGGAAGTTCGTGGTGATGTATAACCAAAGGAAGGAAGGAGGAGGAAGAGGAGAAGGAGGAGGAGGGGGAAGAGAAGAAGAAAAAAGATAAAGGGCTAAAATGCACCTTTTTCCACCCTACAGAGCGAAGTCCAAAATCTTTTCCACCACGTTCAAAGCAGAGCCTACCCCATCAGTAATTGGTACTGCTCATTCATTTAACTAACCTTTGAACACCTCTTCTGTGCTGGCACCAGGAATACACTGAACAAGATAGACAAGGAAAGCCCTTGCCACTAGAGCACACAGACTCCAGGCTGTAGCCGAAGCTGCTGGCAGAGGCTTCCAGTGCAGGAACAGTGTGAGGCGTTCAGCTGGATAGTGAAGGAACAGAAAGGAAGGTGGATGGCTGGAGAAAAGTGCTTAAAGGTAGGGTGATAGGAGGTAAGGTGGAAAGGGGAGGAAGGGCTAGATCTTTCAGAACTTTGCACTCCTATGTAAGGAGCTGTAATTTAATTTTAAGTCCAATGAAGAACAGTTGCAGGGTTTTAAGCAGGGGAGAGGCACGATCTGATTTACATTTGTAAACACCACTCTGGCTGCTGTGTGGCTAATGGAGCGTAGCATTATCTAGAGAGGAATCTTCCTGGCACGAGGAAAAGCAATCCATTCTATTATCTTGAGTCGACATCCCTGTTCTGGACTTTAATTTGCCCCGGGAGAGAACACTGGTACTGGTGATCCCACCCAGTCTAACTTGGGCTGTAATTGATTTTTGGTTTGGTTTACAAATCTGTCACTTATGACTTCTTTGGAATGAACCTCTGGGCTAGTGGACAAAAATGAGTTTCTAGACCTGCAAGCTCTGAACTAGATTCTCTCCGAAGTCCTGGGAGGTCCTATGGGCAGTGGGTTTGAGCCTCAAACCCCCCTCAGCCACAGCTACCCACTTTAACACAGTCTCGTGTTTATTGACTGAAGGAATAGGTGAAGGAATGAACAAATAAAGGGGAAAAAAATGAAAGGCTGCCTGGTTTGCTAGTTGAATGGATGGCTGGAAGGAGCGCGCGCGCGCGCGCGCATGTGTGTGTGTGTGTGTGTGTGTGTGTACACATATATGCGTGGAGAAAGAGAACTTTTGGGCAAACTGGAGACAGATAGGGTAAGGTCTCAGAAGAGAGGGAGAAGGTGGATCAAGAGGGCTTCTAAAGCCACTCCCTACTTATTCTGGAAGATCCTTCAACAAACCTTCCTGTCCCTTTGGCTGCCTGGATACCTATGCGAATGACATGAAGCAAGTGGTCACAATCTCCCCAAGCCCTTTGCTCCTGGAGGGCAAGTTCAATTATCCTCTCTTCAGACCCCACAGCTGCGTGCACCCTCCCTGGGAATACAAACTTTCCCACCCACCCACGAGGCCCCTCCAGCCCTGGGTAGGGTTAGGAGGACCCAGGAAGAAAGAAGTATGGGGCTGCTGAGACACCAGGTTAGGGTTCCCTGTAGGGCCAGAGACAAAGGTGGAAGCAGAACCCTCCCCTCCCACCCCCACTGCAAGTCTGGTCCTGTGACTCCCAGGGACCCGCCCGCACAAAGGCGAGGCCGTTGGGTGTCAGCACCGTAAGCGGTAGTACCAAAAAGGCTCATCTGACCAAGTCATTGCACCCCACTCCCAAGGCCCCTCAAAAAGGGAATCCAAGGCCGACAAACAAATGAATCTGTGAGGTTAATACCTTTTTCAACTAGGAGCCACTCTGTCTTGGCCTCTGGACAAAAAAGATTGATATGGAACAATGTGCCAGCTTAGCAGGATTAAGAACAAAATGCCACCATTTTGCTCTGCATCCACTCTGCTTGGAAACATTTTTGCTTTTCTGATCTGACGGGAAGTCCCACTCTGCTCTGTTAGCAGAAAGCTGAGAGACCCTGCAACAAGAAGATGCAGCGCCTGAAAGTATGCTGCAAGGTTTGCTTTTGTTCTCATGCAAGTTTCCAGCAGGAGAGAAATGCTTTCCACATGGCCTGAGAGTGGAGGAGGCATCTTTCCACTCGCTTTTGATCCTTAGATACTGCTGCATGTAAACAATCATCATCCCACAGACCGTTTCCAGAAACAGAACCTCACTCGCTGACCTCTTACCCCCACCTCGGAGCAAGACAACCATGTTCCCACACCATCCTGCACCCCATCCTGCTGCCGACCCAAGAGCCATGCCAAGTCCCCGGGGAGCTCATCATCCAGAAAACGGCCTAAAGCAAAGGATGCCCTTGGTGGCCATTGTCTGTGGTCACTTGGGCTCTCTGCCCCCAGCTATCTTCCCCAGAGCCCCTGTGCAACAGGACTGCCCTGAGACAGACCACAGCCCTCTCCTTCTACTAGCGTGAAATCGGATTAGAACAACCAAGGGTAGAGGATACACATTCTCACTGACGGCGGGAGACACATCAATTACTACGGACTTACTATCTCTCTGTAGGCAACTTGCAATACATAACTATAAAAATATTCCCTTCAAATATTCTTTGATTAAGCACTACCACTTCCAGGAATCTATCCCAAAAAATAAGCAGGAATGTGGCAAAAGGGAAGAAATTAGAAATACCTTAAGTGCCCAACAATAGGGAGTTAAGTGGTCTCTTGTACCTCGAGTCAACAATCACATACTCCTACCGAACGTAATGTTTTAGTTCACATCCTGCTAAGTACATACTTGTTTATAATGAGTTACATATAGGTATTACTGAACTAAAGACATTATGTGCACTACAAGACATACAATATGGAAATTTTAACAAATATTCAAAATTTTTTTATCTTATTCATTAATATTGCAGAAACATTTTGGCTTTGGACAACATGATTTTGGATAGGCTCCATTATTTTTTAAAATCCTATCTTAATATTTGGTGATGCAACAATGAAAGGTCAGTATATTTTGGTTATAATAGTTGCCATAATTGAAAGCAATCTTTTATAAAGACACAGATACAAATAGAAGAAAGGCATAGCTGGGCACAGTTATTAATTAAGAAATTACCTTTTCATTCTCATATACTAAGTATACAGACTTTTATTGAAATTAGGCTAAGTAAATTTTCTACTGCTATGATGCCAATCAATAGGTCTTACATTCTTTATATTTTAAACTAATGCATCCAAAACACTAAAAATTTAACTAAAAGGTATTTACACAAGGCAGCAAATTCTGTTCCCACATTTTAAAGTGTATATATGAGAGTTTTTACACACAACTGCACTTTTTTCCAGCAATAAAGTCATATAACATTGGAAATCAAAATGCTCTCTTTCAAAAAGCTTTATGTTTTATTCATTTTTTAAAGTGCCACCATAATTTGAAGAGACAATTTCCATAAAATTATATATTATAAGAGTTAAGTAACATAATATTGAAAGCCACAAAAATTCCTAATTCATTTTTATATTTATTAACTCTTAAGTAATTTGCTATATGATAAAGATCTAATTTTGTGTACATAAAAGTTTTTTTGCTCATTCTCTATGACCTTACTATGATAACATAATATAAATGTTTTATTTTATATAAACATATATTATATAAATAATACATATTTATATAATAATGTATTAAAGTTAGATAGCATATTATGAGGATTATAATATATATTAAAAGCTTCATTTTATTAACTGAACCACATCACTGATACTCAGTGTAGAATTTCCAGCTTCAAATCCTTTGCTGTAGCCATTTGTCTGTAAATAAATTTCAAGTGTGATATAAATTATTAATTAAATTATTATTAAGTTTATTGAGCACTTACTATGTGTCAGACATAGTTTAAGCACCCTACATATATGACTTAATTTACTTTTTACAACTAGCCCTCATGTAGACACAATTATTATCCCCATTTCACAGGGGAGGAGACAGACCCAAGGTCACACCGCTAACAAGTAGCAGCGCTGGATTTTGAACTGTAACGTCGAAGACCCAGGGACAGCACTATTCTCCACCATGCTGGACCATTATCTGTGCAATGACGCTCAAGAATCTTGTTCCTGAAGTCAAAGCAGGTGCTGTATTTGCACTTACTACTTCTATCGTTCGTTGTTATTGTTTCAAACATTATTGAAGACCTCATTTAATATTCAGAATATATGTCCTTCAATTATCCTTCCTGCAGTGGCTTACAAAAACATAATTCATGTGTTTTGTTTTTGAAGCAGGATTTGGCAACTACCATAACTGAATCATGTGGGAAACATATGTACTTTCATCCAACCCTGGGGCAAAACTCCCACGCGGCATTATGTATTCTCATCCTTGTTTCTTCAAACATTCAGCAATTGCTTCCCTTACATCTTCCAACAGTGTTTTCTGACAAAATACGACATTTAAGTTCATCCCTACATTTTTCCCGTGTGTTATTTTGGCTAGTTTTACCATGGTATGTGGCTTTCAAGCTGCTGAACATGTATTATTAGTAGTTTAGCAAAAATGTTTACTGAAATATTGCATGACTTTAAACATTGGTGGGAGAAGACTGAGATTTACCCTTGTATTTTTGATGTTTCCTTTTTAACATCTTGCCGGTGCTGATGCTCTCCTACCTCAGAAACTAATACCTCTGTATATAATAAGCAGTTAAGGTAAGGCCATCATGAATGAAATGAATATATAGCCATTATTTACATAATCTACTCAAGATATGAATATACTTCTGGCTGACTTTTCAGATCTGATGCTATTGGGTTTTTTTTCTTTTTCATCTAATCAGAATTATGATGAGCTCATGCTCGAAGATAAAGAAGAATCCACTCTGCAATTTTCTTGTTCTCTTCTCGCGCTCTACACTTTCTTAGGAGGAAGATTTTTTTGGCCACCTGTTCATTTTATGAAGGTTATTGTCTAAAAGAATATAATATGGCAAAATCTCTAAGCCAGACTCAAAAACTCAAAAAACAGTAAATTGCAGTTTGCTAAAACCATACAACGCTGTTGGACCCGCATGGGCCACACGTGACCAGAGGACTAGCAGACTGGGTGCAACACTGTGGTCAGTCCAAGCGGTAGAGTATCAGCAGACCGGAAGTTCTTTCTTATATTTGGATAAAAACACACATGGAAAGCCGCTGTAGTATTTTCTTCCCTCATCCCAGGGGATTGTCTTTCATGCACCCCACAAGATTGTCTTTCATGTCCAAATACTTTGCAGTTATTAAAAATTATGTTATAGAAGACTATTATATAAGGACATGGAGAAATAGTCACACTATACTGAATGGTAAACGTTTCAAAAACAGGATATATATGACAATTTAATTTTCTTCCTGAAAGTGTATACCATATATATGACAGTTATTCACATAAATGGCAGGAGGCAAATCAAATTGTTTGTCTAACAATACTTCATGCCCATCTGCACCTGTACCCACCTGCAGCCTTCTAGGTGAAGTGGGTGAGGGGGGCACACATCACCCTGGAAAAGAGTGAGAGAACATGTCTGGCCTTCACTGCTAACACTTCAGAGATGGAGGAGGGGGAGAGTGCCTGGAGTCAGGACGCAGCCTCACGAGAGCAGTCCAGGTGAGCCAAGAGCTGCCTGAAAACTGGATGGGGACCAGGTGCTTGGGCGGAGGGGGGTGAAGAAAGTGTCAGTGAGCAGGCACATTTCCCAGCATCCAGCTCGGTCCTGGCACGGACCCTCTGTCAGCTTGGCCTTAAGTAATGACTTTGTCATTATAACATGGTTCTTCCAAGGAACCTCACAAGACTTCATGGCTTGTCCTTCTCACATGCCAGACAGTGTGAGTTGGGGTCTTCATGTCAAGAGGAGAGAGTTGCTCTTTATGTGCTAAACCGAAGAGGAACATCTAGCAACTGGGAAAGGTTAAGCCTTGGGCCTGAGGTCATGGGTCCCAAACTGTGTTCCTGCAGGTTCTGCTCAGCCTTCACATCCCTGTGGTCCCTTGTCTCCAGGCGTCCCTCCTCTGAAGGCAGGGGCTTGTTTTGGCCTCTTGTTGATGCTGACACCAAATGGCTGGTGAGTGCACCTGGTCTCTCAACACCTATTTTTATAGATCTTCTGGGCCTGATGGGAGCCCAGGGCAGATATCTGAGGTGACCTAGGACTCACTGCCCATCCTTGGCCATGGCCATTCAGAGTCCCACATTTCCCTTCTCTTCCTGCACTTACCACAGCGGAAAGCTGGGTCCCAAACCAAGACACACCAGTGCCAAGGGGGGGGGCATATGAACCCCAGAAGAGTCAGGGAATGAGTCAGATGGGACCCGTGGGTTACCTATCATCCTCCATTCCCAGGGTTTCCTTCCTGTGACACACTCATCAAAAAGGTGAGGTTTTTACTGGCCTTGCTGCTGAAATCAGCCCAGGTCTGTCAGCATATGTGGCCCAACGCTTGTTTCCTCATCGGGCATCAAAGTCTTCAGCCAAAGCGATCATAAAATAATAATAGTATTTATAATAGCTGCCATGGATTGAGCCCCAGTAAAACAATTGGCCCTTTACACACATTCTGTCTTTTACTCCTATCAACAGCACCTTGAGGGTAGGTTCTTTCATTTTCGTTTTTTTTATAGATGAGGAAACTGAGGCTCTGGAGTTAAATTAATAATTCGCCCAAGGTCTCAAAGCCAGAAAGTGGAGTGGCCAGCAGCCGGTGAGCCCGGGTGCGTCTGTCTGGAAATCCTGCATTCCTTCCTTTGGGCAGCACTGCCTAGGTTGTGACAAGTCAGCCAGTAGTTTTAGCTCCTGTCCCAAGGTCCACTCTGGTGCCCATGAGGAGCGGTGGCACTTACGTGACCAGCGGCTGGCTGCAGCAGTCATGACGCCCTCAGACAGCCCAGCCACCCAGTCAGTGGGGTTTCACTCCACAAGCCCAGCAGCCGGGGCAAGTGCCCCTGGACGAGGCCTTCTTAAATGACGTCAGGTGTTCTCTGAGATGGGGCATAGGACAGGCCGCCGGCACGGAGATTTGAAAGTAGAGAGTGAACCATAAAAGACGGAAAGGGGAAGCCATGTCTGCACGTCCAGTCAGCCCTGAGCTGCAGTGGCCGGGCAGCGCGGACTCTGGGGTGCACGCAAGGGCGTGAGCGTGCGTGTACGCGTGTGGGCGCGTGCATGGGTGTTCACGTGTGACTGAATGTGCGTGCACGTGCACGTGTGTTTAGAGGGGCACACAGACTCTCAGCCCGAACTGGGGATTGTACTCTCGTTTGAGACACCCGAGGCCAAACATGTGCTCTGTACGCCTGCCAACTCCGGGGCCTCTGTCTCAAGGAGTCTGTTTTATGGATGAGAAGAAAAGCCGCACGAATTTAAGAGGCCACCAGGAGAGCTGATTATGATTTTTAAGAGCTAATGCTACCACCCACGACTCACTGTTTATGGACGACCTTTGCTCACTGTCACTATCGTAAACTATGGGCAAGACACTGTATACACGCGGACCAACCAGAGCCCTTGGCGGGCGGAGGCCGTCGGTCCTCATCAAGGTGCCTGGGAGCAGAGAGGGCCCCGCTGGGGCTGGAGGAGAGGAGCGCCGACACCAAACAAAGGCAGAGAAGGCAGCTGGTGCCGCGCGCAGCTGCGTGGCAGTCTATTGAAGGTGACAGATCCCGTTAAGTTATGCAGCCAGGCGCACACAGAGGAGCCGTGTCCCCGTAAATCAACAACAGGCCTGTGTCTTTGGGAAGGCTCCTGTAAGCCTGGGGGGTCTGAACAGGCCCGCTGCCTGGGTCAAAACGAAGAAAAAGAAAGGAAGAAGGGGGGTGGAGGGTGTCTGTCCTACAACTTTGAAAGCCAGGCGTTGAGCAACAGAGGTGGGGCAAGAACCCTGGGGATCCCCCAATATCCTACTACGGAGCCCCTGGGAGACTCTGGGGCCCTAGGGCTGCTGCCTTGGGCCCCACACTGCCTAACCTGATGCAGACAGTCCTGCAGTCTGGCGGGAGACAAGTGTGCTGGTCCCTCAGGAGAGTCTACGTCTGCTCCTGGGTCTGCCTCAGCTAAAACGCACTTCTCACTGACAGCCACAATGAACGCGTCTGCAAAATGGGGCACTGCATCAGTTCCCTCCGGTGCTTCCAGATCTATCGGTTCTGATTCCATGACTGTGCAGAGATTGGAGGTGGCGTTCCCCTCAAATGGCGGAAGCGAGGTGGTCCTACCACTGGAGTGGGCAGAGCGCACTGAGCCCACCAGCTCTGACCACGTCAGGTCTCTGCTTTGCGGCTGCAACATTGCTGAAACGGCACTTGTTCCCAAACTGTGACACGGAAATAAACAACAAGTTAACCACTTAAAAACTGAAAGTTTGGTAAAAATAAATAAATAATACATAAATAGAGCCTTCAGCTCCTGCTCTTTAGTTTTGCTTTGGCTTCCCGCCCCCCACCCCCATCACCGACTGCAGACAAAAGCAGGAATTAATCACTGTTATTCACAGAGCAGCGCGGGTTCCTGCAGACATCATCAAAGATGCTGATGCCTCGGGAGGAGGTGAACGACCTCACTTGTATTGACTTTCAATACTATGGAAACAAAGGGACAAAGGGACAAAGGGACGGGAAGACGAGAGAGAAGGGAAAGAAGAGGAAGGAGGAAGGCTGTGGCTCTCTCTCCAACAGCCCGGGGTCTGCCTGGTCGCGTCTACCTACTCTATTTGTAATGCTGTGCACAGTGATGAAAATCACATACCTTAGGGAACATTCTGCTTCCCTAAGGTAAAGGCTCTTTTTAGTATTTAGAAAGGCAAACTGTCTTTTGACTACAGAGATCTTTTCAAAACGAACGGGAAAGTTGCACAACACTGTAAAGATGGTCAGAATGGTTAATTTTATATTATGTATATTTCACCATTGCTAAAAAGGAAGAAAACCCAATGGGAATAAAGAGAAAAGTGTCCGATGGTTTCCAGATCTGGCCTCTGGAACGATTGTATGAGCCCACTGCTGCTTCTAGGAGTAAGGAAAACACTTGGGCCAGTGCGAGCTCCCAGCCTGGGCCAGGGATTAACACCCAGCATGGGCGTAACTCAGCTGTGGGTGCCCTGCTCCAGGTGGATCCACCCTCACACTTAGAATCCTCACCCTTAGGGGGCGTCAGGGTGGCTCAGTCAGTTAAGTGTCTGACTTGGGCACAAGTCATGATCTCACAGTTCGTGAGTTCTAGCCCTGCATAGGGTTCTCTGTTGTCAACACAGAGCTGGTTTCCAATCCTCTGTTCCCCTCTCTCTCTGCCTTTCCTCCTGCTCTCTTCCTCTCTTTCTCTCTCAAAAATAAACAGACATTTTAAAAAAAGGAATCCAGGGCGCCTGGATAGCTCAATCGGGTGGGTGTCCGACTTCAGCTCAGATCATGGTCTCAACATTTTGTGGGTTTGAGCCCCTCATCGGGCTCTGTGCTGACAGATTGGAGCCTGGACCCTGCTTCAGATTTTGTGTCTCCCTTTCTCTCTGCCCCTCCCTCGCTCATACTCTGTCTCTGTCTCTCTCAGGAATAAACAAACAAAAAAAAAGAGGGGCGCCTGGGTGGCTCAGTCAGTTAAGCGTCCAACTTCGGCTCAGGTCATGATCTCAAGTTGTGGATTCCAGCCCCACGTCGGGCTCTGTGCTGACAACTCAGATCCTGGAGCCTGCTTTGGATTTTGTGTCTTCCTCTCTCTCTGCCCCTCTCCTACTTGTGCTCTGTCTCCCTCTCTCTCTCAAAAATAAACATTAAAAAATTATTTTTAAAAAACTATTTAAAAAAAGAAAGAATCCTCACCCTTAGACTCGAGGGCAGATCTGAAGCTCCTGTGTCCACAGGGTGTGGCTAAGCTCAGAGCCTTCAGTCCAGGCTACTTCTTTTTTTTTTAATGTTTATTTTTGACAGAGAGATAGAGCATGAGTAGGGGAGGCACAGAATGAGGGAGACAGAGAATCTGAAACAGGCTCCAGGTTCTGAGCTGTCAGCACACACTTTGACATGGAGCTTGAACTCACAGACCCTGAGATCATGACCTGAGCTAAAGTCGGACCCTTAACCGACTGAGCCACCCAGGTGCCCTCAGGCTATTTCTAAACTCGTTCTGGATGAAGGGGGAACTGATTCTCAGAGACCATGTTTCAAGTCCACAACCCTTGTAAGGGCAGAGTATACAAACACTCATCAAAGGAACTAATTCACTCAGCATGCCAGGCACCGTGCTAGGCACAGACAGAGCTTGTCCTGCTGGAAGCCCCGGGAGGTACATGTAAGTACCATCTGTGTAGTCAGGGGGACGGCTTGGCGTTACAGGAGCACGTGGGCAGGATGTTTTCTCAGAGAAGCTCAGGTTTGAGGATCTGGGCTGGGAGAGCCCCAGGTCATAAAGTTTGTGTCAGGAAGAGTGACTTCAAAAAAATGGATTATCAGTTCCTCCAAAAGGTAAACACTGATTTATCATATGGCCCAGCGACTCCACTCCTCGGCATATACCTGAAAGAACTGAAAGCAGGGACTCAAAGAGATACCTGCACAGTAATGTTCACAGCAGCATTATTCACAATAGCCTACAGGTGGAAACGACCCAGTTTCCATCAACAGATGAATGGATGAACAAAACGTGGCATGTATACGTACGACTAGTATTATTCGTCCATAAAATGGAAGGAAGTTCTGACATGCCATGACATGAACCTTGAAAACGTTCTGGTACATGAAATAAGCCAGATACAAAAGGACAAATATTAAATGATTCACTTATCTGAGCCACCTAGAGTCATTAAATTCATGGAGACTATAGATTAGAGAGGTTACTAGGGGCTGCGGGTGGGGAGAATAGGAGTTATGGTTTAATGGGTATAAAATTTCTATTTGGAATGATGGAAAGTTCTGGCAATGGCCGTACAACATTGTGAATGTACTTAATGCCACCGAATTACACAATTAAAATGGTTAAAATAGTAAATTGTACGTAATGTATGTTTTTCCACAGTAAAAACAATTCTTTAGTTACTTAACTCCTCGTGGGGGATGAAAAAACGCCCCATATCAGTCTCAGATTACATAAGGTTTCCACAGGCCAAGAGAGAAATAGCCAGTAATAGGCGGACTTTTTATTCCTTCAATGGCACACTAGATCTTCAGACCAAGCTGCCCACTAAGGACAAAAACCATAGTGGATAAAATGGAAGAAAACTCCTTAAAAGCATCATAACTACCAGGCTGGACTTGAAGCAGAAATGAGAACCCAGATGAGGTAGCAGAACATCAAAGCATTTCAGCTGTTTTTACCTTCAGGGCTAAAAATGGGCAAACTGAATGGGTTTTACTTTAACAGACTGTTGGGGCAAGAAAATGGAAACCAAGGCCTGCGAATTCACCGAGACAGGGAACCCAAGACACCCTCCCCACTCCTGGAGGCCTCCCCCGGGCCTAAACCCATTCTCCCAACCCACATACACACACCCCATGGGTCATAGGGTAGATTACTTCTGCAGCTAGCAGGCAAGGCAAGGGGGGGAAAAAATCAAAAGGAACACCTCCCTAGCCACTGGCCCAGAATGGATTTGCAGCCCAGATTCGCAGCGAAAGTCACGCTCAGAATCTGGTGTAAGGTGGTCCCAGATGGGCCCAGCTTACTTGGGATGCACAGAGTCAGTAAATAGCAACCGCCATTACCACCTCCCATCCCCGCCTCCACCTCACCAGTCTCTGCCTCCTCTCTGCCTTTTGTGTCTCCCAGCTGCGCTGGCTCCCTCGCATTTCCTGGAAGCTCCCACGCTCTCCCACCCCAGGCCCTTCTTTTGGGGTTCATAATTTGCTCCATGATCAGCTGACCCTTACTCATCCTTTTGACCTTGACTCCAGTGGCATTTCCTCAGGGAAGCTTGCTCTGACCCCAAGTCTAAGTCATGCCCTTTTGTAAATACACCTTTTTAAAACTTCCTTCCTTGCTGCCAGAGCACTTAAATCAGTTTTGAATTAGACATTTATTAGTGGGATTATTTGATTAATATCTCTGTCCCTCACAAGACTATAAACACCTTGGTAGCAGGAAATATATCTGGTAATATTCATCATAAATTCTAGTATTTAACACATAGGAAATACTCAAAATTAATTTCGGATGGCTGAATTGCAGGAGCTCAGAACACAGAACTTGCCCCGACTTTGCCATTTATCTTGTGCCCTTTGTGAGGCACTGATCTTTCTGCAATTTAGTCTCTCCTTTTCTATAATGGAATAGAACCTACCCACCCACTTCTCAGGGCTCTTATAAGGTCCAAATAAAACCCAATACATGAAAATTTTTATTACAGAATTGTAGTTGGGAGTAATATCATATTATGCTATATGACTAATAAGTACTTATTGAGTACTTACTATAAACCAGGAACCATGCAAAGTGTTCCAAATACATCAGTTCATCTTATCTTTATTTTAAAAACTAAGAAGATATTAATGTCTTCATTCTACAAACGAAGAAATCAAAGTCTTAAAATTTTTAAGAAATTTGCTTTGTCTCCAATTGAGAAATTTGGGATCAGAACTCAGTGTCTGATCCTGGTACCTGCACACTCTTAACCCCCATGCCTCGGTGCCATCCCAGAGCCCCACTGAGCCCAGCACTGCTGTGAGGCAACAGAGTCCACTCTGGAACTGACTGTCTGGTTGGCTAGGAATCAAGGAGCGAACATCAGAAGTCCTCTCCGATCCATGGCCTTCCCAAATTCCCTAGAATAAAAGTACCAGAGCACAGGACTCTGTAGCACAGAGAACCTGAATCAGCTGGGAAAACCCACTTCTACAGAGGGTTCTGACTCTGGCTGCCCCACAAAGGTGTCCCCATGACTATGGTGATGGAGCCACTGGCTTCCTCTTGCTCAAGATCTGCTTCAGTTCCTGATGGCTTTCCTCCTGTCCTCCACTCACAGGCACACAGTTCAAGCAGCCCCTCACTGTCCAAAACATCATGGCGGGAGAGGCGGATACCGATGGACGTTCTTTCTCATTTAACAAAAGGTTTTAAAAATATGACCTTTTAACTTCAAGGCAAAAAAAACAAAAACAAAAAACCAGCTTTAAATTTTCCCACTTGTCTCCACATCCTAAAGGACTGTTTCCCAAGGTTTTGAATAGACCTACACTTTGTTCTACTTAGGAATCAATTTACGGCTTCCATTTTGTCCTTTGGAAGGCCTTCATGGCAAAGCTGTTTTTGGCTTCAGTCACCAAAGGAGCTGGAAAAGCTTCTGCGTGCAGTGCCTAACATGGTGATATGTACAGATATGTTCTTAAAATCCCTCTAGGTAGTAAAGAGTGACAACCAGAAAAGTTTCCAGTATTGTTTTCTAGGATCCCAAGATAAATCCAAAACAGTATGAGCTTGATGACTATATTTTGAACATTGGTATGACTGGTAGCTATTTTATTTTAAACATACACACACTAAGTTTACTTTCTGCAAAGAGGTATTTCCAGCTTCCACTCTAAGTTCAAGTAAATTAAAACAACACACACACACACCATCTCAGCCGTATTTTCACTAAAGATAATGAACAGAGCAGACAAATCAGTCTGACAGGTAATTTACCATTAACGGTTTGATTTCATCAGTCTAGCCACAATGCATTATGAACTAGGAAAATCAGACAACTCAAGAGGATGATAGTATCAGTGTTTAATGTTTATTTTCCATTACCTGGCAGCACAATTATTCTCTATAAAATATAACCATTCTCTAAGAGAAAAACTTGAAGCAGTTCAGCTCATAAAATAGTACTATTAAAGTTTCAAGTAGACTCAGCTACTTGGAGAAAGAGAGCATGTGCCTTTTTTTGATGACTGGTGTGACAAGCAGAAAACCATGCAGATTGATCTCTCTGTTTAGGCAAAATGAAGGGACACAGGGCAGTCTCTGGACAAATAACTTCCATATTCACCAAGTGAAAGATGTTTTTCTCATTCTCTTTTAAATGCCATGCAAAATGTAGTCATTTTCAAAATGAGTTGACAGTTCTGTTAGTTATCCCAACTCATAGGAGCAGAGGACAGAGCCTTGAAAATCTATGTCAATACAGACTATATCAATAACTGTTATACATATTCTGATGCCTTGAGTCCAGGTAGAAACTCATCCAAAAGTGATTGAGACAAGACTCTGAATAGATCTGACTGCCTATCAGAGTTTTCAAAAATTGAGTTTTCTAAAATAGGTAAGTTGTTTGAAATTAGCCTCAGATACAAATAGCTCTGTCATATGGGATAGTTTTCCTTCCCAATGATCTGTTTTGAAAAACTAGTGAAATACAACTTAAAAAAAAATTAGATCCCTTATAGTTCAAATGTAATTCTACCATTGTGTCCCCTTTAACCAGTTAATAAACGATGAAGCCGAAAATCCAAGATGAGTTTCAAAATAGCATCTTCTTGGGAGTGGAAAGATAAATTATTATAAGAATTCCAAAGCCGAATGGGAGTAAAATGCAGTTTCTAAGGCCTGAGAAGGTCCATCTAGCAGCTTCTACCAAGACAAGAGGGAATTGAGGTCTCATATAAGAACAGCTATAGTAGTAGTAATACTAACAGGAATACTAACTGTAGTATTACTACTAACAGAGCTATAGCAAGGTCTCCAGACTACAGCGACCAAAGCATTTATAACTGGTAATGACTGAAAGAAGAGGATGGTGCCTATGCCCCTTCTCATTCAACTCTCACTGGCTGGTGTAGCATCCACTGGTAATGACTCCCTTACTACTTTCATAGCTGCTATTCTCTTCCTTCCTTTGGTCGTGCTTCTACCGGATTGTTGGTCTTCCGCTTAATTTCTGAGGGCTCTTTAAATTAGCCCGTTGTCTATGACAGATTCTCTCCTTTCTATTTCTTTTGTCAGTCTTGGGAAGTTTTTTTCCCCTGGAATTTGCCCATTTTATCTAAATTTTCAAATTTATTGGAATTTTCCATAAAATCCTCTTATTACCTTTTAGATAATTCTAGAATTTGTGATGATGGCCACCTGTTTTTGTGCTTGAAGTGGGTTATTTATACTCTCATCAGTTTTATTAGTTTTTTTCAAAGTACCATTTTTTGGCTTTACTAATCCCTACTCTTTACACTTACTATTTAATTTTTTTCTTTTAATGTTATTACTTCCATCCTTCTTCTGTGGATTTGATTTCCTCTCCTTTGCTTATTTATAGGAGGTGAACTGGCATATTTCCAATATCACTGAGTTACAATATTTTAAATTTCTATTGTGATATCTTCTTGGACCTCTGGGTTATTCAAAAGTATATTGCTTCGGGGCACCTGGGTGGCTCAGTTGGTTAAGCATCTAATTCTTGATTTTGACTCAGGTCATGATCTCCCAGTTGTGCAATCAAGCCCTACATCAGGCTCAGCGCTGGGCATGGAGCCTGCTTAAGATTCTCTGTCTCTCCTTCTGCCCCTCTGCCCAACCGTTCTCTCTCAAAATGCAAACAAACAAAACAAAGTGTATCCAAGCACATGTGACTTTTATAGTTCCCTTTGATACTGATTTCTTAGGTAATGCCACCCTAGTCCGAGAGTATTCCCTGTATAATTTGAGTCCACTAAAAATTGGAATTTTCTTTTTGCCCAATATATGGTCAACATTGGTAAATGTTACGTGTGCACTTTAAATGAACATGCATTCTAATATTGTGGGTACAGTGTTCTAAATAAGTCAATTAAGGGAAACTAATTAATGGTGTCATTTAAATCTTTTTATATCCTTGCTCATTTTTTCTCAACAAGTTCTCTGTTATTAAGGGACGTGTGTTAAAATTTCCCAACATGGTTGTGAATATGTCTATTTCTCCTTACAGTTCTAACTTTCCGTATTTGGGGTAGCTGCATGAAATTTAGAATTTTGTATCTTTCTGTAGACTGGCTCTGTTATCAGTATCAAATGTCCCTCTTTATCTCTAATAATACTTTTTTGCTTAAGTCTAATTTATAACTCCAACAGCTTCATTTTGTTAATTTTTACACGGTATATCTTTTCCACTCTTTTACTTTAAGCTTTTTTGTATTTTTATATTTGCATACTCCTATAAATGGTACGTTTGTAAGTTTTGGTTTTGTTTGGTCTAGTATGATAAACTTTTAAGTGAGGTATTTAATCTGTTTACAATTCATGTATTTTAATGTTTTATCATGTTTTGTTTTCTATTTTCCCACCTATCCTACATTACTGTTTCTCTCCCCTCTTTTTTTGCCTTTTTAAAAAATCTTACAGTTTTCAGTATTTCACTTCTTTTATGAAAGTTTATTAGGGGTGCCTGGGTGGCTCAGTTGGTTAAGCGTCCAACTTCAGCTCAGGTTGTGATTTCACAGTTTGTGGGTTCAAGCCCTGTGTTGGGCTCTGTGCTAACAGCTCAGAGCCTGGAGCCTGCTTCAGATTCTGTGTCTCCCTCTTTCTCTGCCTATCCCCCACTCATGGTCTGTTTCTGTCTCAATAATAAATAAATATTAAAAAAATTTTTAAAAGACAGTTTGTTAGCTGTATATTCTTTTACGACTTTTTTTAAATTTATTTTTTTTAAATCCAAGTTAGTTACCATACAGTGTAGTACTGGTTTCAGGAGAACAGAGTGATTCATCACTTCCACATGACACCCAGTGCTCATCCCAACAAGTGCCCTCCTTAATGCCCATCACCAATTTAGCCCACCCCCACTCACCTCCCTCTAGTAACCCTCAGTCTGTGCTTAGCATTGAAAAGACTTTACGTTTTTACTACAGGAGAGATCAGAGATTACAGCAAGTCTCTTGATTTATTAAACCTGATATAAATTAGTACTTTCACCACTTCTTAAACAATGTCAGTACCTCAGAACATTTTGACTTTCATTATTGCTGTATTTTAGCCATCTGAGTACCCACACATACACGCATGCATGTGTGGGTCCCCCACACATCATACCTACATACTTAACCTTTTTAGTGCCTTCTTCCTTAATCTCCATAGTTTCATTTGAGATTATTTTTCCTTCTATCTATGGAACTACGTTTGTTATTTTGTTTATCAAAATACTAGTGACAAATTATTTCCATTTTCATCATTCGGAAAGTTGTCCTTATTTTCCCTCCTCTGTGAAGGATATTACTGTTGAGTACTAAGGGGGTTCCGGACACAAGTCCAATATGTGGGAAGAAGGGAGGGGTAGTTCCCCACAGCAATAACAATTCTTGGACACCAATGGGGTTCCTACAGCTCAACTCCATTCTGACACTACATACCAGGAGATAGTGTCAAATACCACATGTTAAGGATTCAATCCTACAAAAGTACCTCACTTCCCCATCTTTAAATGCCAGCTGGCAAGCCCGGCTATCATCTGGGCTTCTGACAGACTGGCTATCAATTGGGGCTTCCAATTACCCCCTTTTTGGGTTCAATTAATTTGCTAGAGCAGCTCACAAAACGGAGAGAAGCATTCTTATCTAATAAATTACTAGTTTATTGTAAAAGGATACAACTCAAGAACAATCACATGGAGGACATGCCTAGGGCAGGGCGTATGGGAATGGACGCAAAGCTCTCGTGCCCTCTTTGGGTGCACCACCCTCCCAGCACCTCCAATCTGAAAACTCTCCAGACCCTGTCCTTTGGGTTTTAATGGAGGCTCATTTCAGAGGCATGAATGATCAAATCACTGCCATTGTGACTGATTTAACCTCCAGCCCCTCTCCCCTCCCTGAAATCAGGATGGTGGTACTGAAAGTTCCAACCTTCTAATCACATGTTTGGTTCCTATGGAAACCAGCCCTGTCCTTTGGTGCTTCAAAAGTCAATTCATTAACAAAAACCCAGTTGTGGTGGAAAGGGCTTGTCATGAGACCTCCATTTCACTCTAAAATCACTCTGCAGCGATTTTAGGAACTGAGGACAAGAGACCAAATATAACAACAAAAGATGCTCTCATTGCTCAATAAATTACAAGATTTGGGGAGCTGTGAGTCAGGAACTGTGGGCAAAAAACAAACACATGAGTGGTGGGTCATTTATTTCTCATAAACCATATCACAAGTATCAGATTCTAGGTTGGCAGTTCACTTTTAACACTTTACTATTTTTGTTGAGAAGTCCACAGCCGATTTTATTATTGCTCATTCGAAGGTAATATATCCTTTTTTGTTTTCTTTGTGTTTATTCAGCTTGGATTTATAGAGCTTCCTCAATTTATGGCTGATTTTCAATCTATTTTAGAAAATTCCTAGCTATTATCTCTTCAAATAATGCTTCGGCCATATTCTCTCCTGGAATTCCTACCACAGATATGTTAAATTTTTTCCCTTATGTTCCATATAACCCTATGTTTGATTCCTTATTTTTTATCCTTTCGTCTCTCCAAGTTTCAGTCTGCATATTTCCTTTTGACATGTCTTCTGGTACAGTTCTCTCTTTAGCTGTGTCTAATATGTAAGCTAACCTACTGGGTTTTTAATTTCAGTTACCACCTTTTTCAGTCCCAGGATTCCGTTTCCCTGCTGTTATGAACTTCAGGATAAAAGGCTGTCTCCCGAGTGTCCTATCATTTCCAGGTGGCCAACTAGGTCTTATTTATTAAAATTATCCACATAGCTGCTCCTCTTCTGAAAGTGTCAGCAAGGTCGATTTCCATTCCAGGCCTCTACTTTCAGCAGACATCAGGAAAGTCTTAATTCAATGGATTACGTCTGTGTTATATAATCTATATTAAGCAATCGTCATTCAGGTTTTCCAAATAGGTAAGTGGCATCATGTAATTTTACTAGAGTGCTGCATATCTCCTTTTAGTTTCTTTTTACATTCCTTACAAATGAATGTCTTTAGGTATCACACAACTTGCCTTTTCTAGTCAATCTGTTTCCTTTGAATTGCATCTTAAATATATTTCTCCCTTTTCATCTGGTATAAAGTGTTGCTTTTGAAAATTCTGGTAATCTGATACAAATCACATGCCCTTTTAAAACAGATGCCCCCAAAATTTGCTTCTTTTTCTTTATAGTCCAGTAATTTCACTAGATTATGTCTTGGTGTTGGTTTTTAGGTCAATATTAATTATTTGCTGTGTTTTTCCAATATAGAATTTCAATTTCTTTCCTAATTTCAGGGTTCTTGAAATATTTTTAATGTCTTTTGCTTGCCTTTTTAAAAAATAAACTATTAATTCTTTGCCTATCTTCAAGGACATTTTTTAATCTTAAAACGATCTTTTCTTTGTTTTCGGTTTAAAATTGTTCTTTTTTTACACCTATTTCCTTTATGGCATTGTTTTATTTATCTGCTCTTATGTTTCTATTACAATTCTGAAATATCTCTTTCTATTTCTAATTCTTTCCTGAGTTGTCACCTTATTTCTTATAATTGTTTTAAGTTGTTCTTTCATGTCTTTATGAGTTCCTTTTGCAATAATAGGTTTCAGTTTTCTTTGTGGGCATGTGTTTTTGGCATACTTCCATTTCCCACTTGGATGTTATTCTGCTTCTTATTTTCTTATACCTTGATGTGGGATTTGGCCTTGATACTATTATTTTGCTTGTTTTGTGTAAAATTATTTTTTAGTACTTATATTATGTAGTTATAATTTATGTAAAATTAACTAGAACTTTTGAAATAGGATTCAAGAAAGCTTCATTAACAGATTCATTCTTGTTTTTGCATTGTGTTTAAAAACATGACAGCTTGATTCCTGGGATTTCCTGGCTCCACTTCCCTTCCCCACTTGGAACTAGACCACCTTTTTGGCCTATTGCCCCTATCCTGTTCAATTTTTATTCCATTCTCAGCAACTCTCCTTCAATGTGACTTGTCTTGGAAGTAAGCTCTGCCAAGTGGTTTTGAGAATTCCCAGAGGCTAGAATGTTTTAGCCCCTAATTCCTGATGATTATATTGTGGTTCTCCGGTTCTCAGACGTAGCAGATGCTACCACATTGTTTCTTCCTTGCTCCTCCCTCTGAGGTCCCAATATCATTGCAAATCTGGGAGGGTTTCGTGCTTTAATCCCCCCTACTAGGATGTGGAGAGGTATGACGATACCTTGTTACCTAGTTTAAGGTCAATGTGATTATGTTGTTGTTTTAATGTATGAATTGAAAAACAATGCTGTCACCACTTCCCAGAATCCTCTCCGCATTTAATATTATATGAAGTATGATCTGAATCTTTTGTGGGACCACTATTATTAAATCCACGCTTTTCCTAACACTTTCATTGAGAATGTTCCAGTTCACATTTTATTGTTTCATGCCAGGATGATCCATTTGTAGTTTAAAACCACACCTCTTGAAACTATGCTTCATCACAGTCTTCAACATTTCTTGAACTTGACAAACTTGCCTTACGTCAACCGAACAAGTACCCAAGAATTATATCATTCTCAACACGTTACCCAATTATGTAGCAATAGATGCTAGCTCAATCTCAGCAGACTGGCATGACCACAATACAAATAGTCAAACTGGAAGGTACAATAATAAAACTACTTGAGATTGGCCATTCTGAGTGCATCTACTCAAAACAGGTATCAGAATTAAATATATACCATTTGTCACATTATCAGTCTCAGAACTGTAAACATGAAAGCAAGGAGTCCATCTGTTGAGTTTACCGTTTTATCCCCAGAGGTTATCACCATGCCCAAATATCTAAAACAAATTCACTGAATTTGTTGAACGAATAAACTCTTTGCAGATTGTTTGTATTAACTTTTCCCAACTCTTACTCAGTGAGAGATGTTTCAGCATTACCCATCATTTAAAATAGCAATTGCATATTGTCTGATGCTGGCTTTGTAGAACTATTAACACCAACTGAATACACGGCAGTCGTTAACAAGTAATATGATGGGTAAGAAGGTTGTCACCGTTTTGGCAATGCTCAGGTAATCAATTTGGCTAATCTAACAAGTCAGGAGACAAGAAGGACATGATCAGAGAGGGCATTCATAAGACATAGCCAGATGTCAGAAATGTTACATAAAATCTGGTCATCTAGGGGCCCTGATGGCTCAGTCGGTTAAGCATCAGACTTTGGCTCAGGTCATGATCTCATGGTTGTCCTGTGTTGGGCTCTCTGCTGTTAGCACAGAGCCTGAAGCCTGCTAGAGATTCTGTGTCTCTGTCTCTCTCACAAATAAACATTTAGAATTTAAAAAAATTATATATATATATATATAATCATTTATATATATATATATATATATATATATATATATATATATAGTCATCTAGCATAAGAGGTTGAATTCTGGGAATCTCCTAGTCAGAACTATGTCATCCAAAGATACTGGGATTGCTCTTTATAAAAGGTTTAATTTCCTCCTTGATGCAGCTGTGCTGGCTTTGGATTCCTCTTTTAGGAAACCTAGACACTGTGAACACAAGGGCCTCAGTAAGTCCCAAAACAGCCTCTGTGAGTAGCCACTCACTTGATCATCTAAAGCAATCAGCAACTACTGAGAGGAGGAGAGGGGAGATGAAAGAGGAAAGACAGAAATCATTTCATGTTCCAATGCACTTCTTAATGAAAAGATAGAGAGTTTTATGAGTTAATTTTACTAGATGGCAAAGCTTCTTAACCCTAGGCTTTGCTTAAGTCTGAATTGAAGCATTCTGTCAATGATCTGGCTTAATTAGAATAACAAACTATTATACACACTACCTAGAAATATTAAGATACTTAACAGAAAGCCTTACAAGGTTGAAAATACAAGAGGACTACCTTCATCAATCAGAGCATTATGTCACAGCTATGCACAGAAGTACCATCTCTGAAAGAATCTGGTCCGGGACCCTTAAAATAAACATTCTGATCTAAAGACAAAAATGAAAAATGCTAATTACCATCTAGTCTATAGAACTTATGTACCATGTGACTGTCCATACTTGAGCAAGCATCTGGTGAAATCATGTACAGACCTACTTACTTTGAGATATCCAAAAATTTCCCTGTATCCATGGCTACATGTCAGCTCTCGCTCAAAGAAAAATTTTGTACATCAGTCTTTCCAAATCTCCAGTACCTCATACAGGGCACTATTGAAAATCAGAAGTAAATACACTGAAGAAACTTGGGATATCAAGGGAGAGCTCTAATTAAAACCATTTCTTTCATTAATTATTGTTTCTAAAATAAGATGTCATTTTGAGAAATCTGACTAGGGGGTTTATCAATTTTGTTAACTCTTTCAAAGAACCAGCTCTTAGTTTTGTTGCTTTGTTTTTTTGATTTTGGTATCATTGATTTCTCCTCTCATCTTTATTATTTCCTTTTTCTGCTGCTTTGGGGCTTTATTTGCTGTTCCTTTTCTGGCTCCTTTAGGTGTAAGTTTAGATTGTGTATTTGAGACATTCCTTCTTTCTTTA
>PJEM01015970.1:0-27745 GCA_004023845.1 Helogale parvula | reverse complement strand
GTTTGGAGTGTGTGTTTTTTTCTTTCTGAACAGCGAACAACAACACTTGCAGAGGCCTGTGCCTCATTTCTGTGACGTGTCTTGAATTATTTTGTTTGAAAACTGTTGTTTCCACATCTCCTATCTTCTCTATTTTGGGGCTCTGTTGCAGTATCCGGACTGACCTTTTGTTGTGTATTCCCCCCAGGCCCTGGGCCCCACCTCTGTGTCTCCTTTTTTTATTTTGCGTTGTTTTTGTCGATTTGAGACGACTCCCTCAACTATGTCCTAGTTGTATGGAATATATTTCTCTCGTACGTTCAGTATCTAAGAGCCCTGCTGTGTCCTCTCAATGTTCCCGTCCCTCTTGAAAAACAGTATTCTGCACTTTGTCTTCTGAATGGAGAGTCGAATCTCTGCAGTGGTCGTCAGTTCCTGCCTCATCTGTGTCTCCGCCTGTGTCCCCTCAGGGGACATGTGTCTAGCCCCAGCTTGTGTCTCTCTTGAGGCCTGGGAGGGGCCTGGCTCTGAAAGGCGGGGAGAGGGGAGCCGGCACCTGGAGCCCTGCCAGGCCTGGCGCCCAGCCTCCTGAGCTGCCAGTGGTCCTCCTCAGGGCGCCATGGGCAGTCATCCTGGTGACATTTGTCAGGACGTGAGAGCAGAAAGGAGTTCATCTGTGTGTGCCAGGAACCTCTCACACCTGAGCTGCATTTTGATTCCAACCATATGATGATTAACTCTTAATCTCCTCCATCTATTCCGTACTGATCACTTAGAAGTGCCGGCAGTTGTGACCTTGGCCTGACACATTTTCTGGCACTGTCTTTTGGTATTTTGTTAGATGTCATTAAGTACATTAATTACATTAAGTACCTGCTAATTGTAGG
Organism: Helogale parvula; assembly: GCA_004023845.1. Taxonomy (NCBI): domain Eukaryota; kingdom Metazoa; phylum Chordata; class Mammalia; order Carnivora; family Herpestidae; genus Helogale; species Helogale parvula. The sequence continues at coordinate 26,879 of PJEM01015970.1, read as the reverse complement.
AGAAAAGTAAATAAGCTAAAAGAGAAATTCATCACTCAAGTCTAATACCAGAGATAAACACATTATAAAGTAACAACGAGTAAATAGCATATCAAAACATATGAATCTGATGTAAGCCAAGTAGAATAAACGTGAGATAATGGCCGTGAACATCTTCTGAGAGAAGAATGCAGTGGTAGGAGTGTGCCCTATCATGTGGTATAAATCCCCAGAAGCTACTTTAGCTTCAAACTAAATAAGTAAATGGAACAGGACAGAGTCCAGGAACTGTCCGAAGTACCCTTTACACAAATTCGGTGTATGTTACGTGTTTCCTGTCAGTAGAAAACGACCCATGAGTTACTGAATGGTGTTGGGACAGCTGGCTACCCATTTAGAGGGAATGAATAAAGGTCAGTCCCCTCTGTAAATTACATGCCAGTTATACTAATAATACATTACTGTCTAGTTTGAGTGAAATTATAAACATAAAATGAAAACCATAAAAAAAAGACTAGAAAGAATTATAGGTGAATTTTTTACCTGACCTTTAGGTGGGGAGACCTTCACCATTGAATGGCACTGACTGAAGAATAGTAAGAGAAAAGATTCACGACTGCCTTACACTCAGGGTGAAGTCAGGACGGAAAGCGAGCTGTGTATCCAACCTAGATAATGAATAAATGTTGGCCTTCTTATAATGGTATTCCTTGCCACTGTAAAAATAAAACTGTATATAAATCTTTATTATTGGAAAGATGGCCACAATAATAAATGAGAAGTGAAAAACGTGTAAATGTGCGTAGGAAAAGGCTTGGAAGTAATCCACATTTGACAACAGTAGTTTTTAGGTTAACATTTGGATGATTTTTGCTTTTTCTGCATCTTCTTTTTTTATTTTTCCTATAGTGATTATATATTTAATCAAGTATAAAAACCATAGGACAAAAAAGTTTCACAAAATAATTGATGATAATAAAATTGGAGAGAAAACTGAGCTTTACACATCCTTCTTGACGAGATCCAAGAGGCTTCATAAAGGGATTTTGGGGACCCTCTGTTTTCCTGCCGGATAACTGCATTTCATTGGGTAGCGTCTTGAATATAACTGTCAATTTCTTTAAATGTAAAAATGAATGTATACATTCCTTCCAAAATAACTAAAAGATTATATATTTTTAAATGTTTATTTTTTAGAGAAAGTGACAGAGTGTGATCAGGGAAAGGACAGAATGAGAGAGAGAGAGAGAGAGAGAGAATGAATCTGAAGCAGGCTCCAGGCACTGAGCTGTCACCACAGAGCCCTATGCAGGACTGGAACTCGGGACTGGCAAGTTCATGACCTGAGCTGAAGTCGGATGCTTCACCTACTGAGACATCCAGGTGCCCCTAAAGGATTATTACTTTAAATGGTCATTTCTCTTATGGTATTTGATATTTGATTTTTATTTATACATCCGTTCTCTTTAACCAGTCTTCGTTTTGCCTAGTTCCTCTGCATTAAGCAGCAGGAAGCTGTTTTAACATATACATTGATCATGGGGAACGAAAATTCCTGAATATACTTCTTCATGAGAGCTTTGGTTTAGCCAATTTAAACTGTTTCTAAATTAAAAATGTGATCAAGGAGAGATTGTTTCAGCTCCTTGACCACCAGGAGGCTTTGAGGCCTCCCTGCTAAGGAAATGTCACCCCTCCCGCTCCCGGTCCTCCAGGGGTTACTGACTTGGAGAAACAGCAGAGTGGTTTTGGGTCATCAAGTTTGATGAACTCCCTGGAGCCCACTGTTTCCCTGAGGCGTCATCGTGGTGGCAGTCTCCTAATATGAAAAAGGAAGAGAATAGAAAGAGCGCTCATGTTGTCTCTGTACTCAGACCTCCCCATCCCCTGCCTGCTCGCGCCCACTGCCTTGCCTTCAGTGTTGCCTTTGCCGGAGTGTCATGTAAATGGGATCATACCGTTTATAGCCTTTGAGTCTGTTTCTTTCACTTAAAATGAGATTCCTCCATGTTACTGCATTTATGGATAGTGATGAATAGCCCCTTGCTTTGCAGGGACTAGTAGTGTGTGAGTGTGTGGAGGTGCTAGAGTTTGTCCGTTTTTCAGAAGAGGGTATTTTGATCGCTTCTGGTCTTTGCGATTTTGAGTAGAGCTACACCTTACAAGCCCAAAGTGTTTGCCCGTTGTTTCGTGCGGGTAACAGGTTCATTTCACTTGGGCAGATTCCCAGGTGTAGGACTGTTGCGGTGTAGCTGACATCATGAGACGCCGCCCGTCGTTCCCGCGATGGCTGTCCCGTTTTGCCTCTTCCCACCAACAGTGTACAGGCGTTCCGGTCCCTCTGTGTCCTCCGAGACACCTTGGCGTCCGTTTTATTCAGTTTAGCTACTCTGGTGGTCGTGTTGAGCCGCAGCATTTGCATTTCTCCAGTGGCCAGTGATGTGGAGCATCTTCTCAGGCATTGGTCTGTGATCACAGATTTCCTTTGCTGAAGTGACCGCCAAAGCACCTGCTTTTAGTCGCTGTGTTCATGCAGACGTGTCACAGCGTTGATCTGATTGTTTCCTTCAGGTGTGTCTGTTCTTTCTTCTTTCTTTCCTTGTTTTATAACCCGGTCTCCCTGCCCCTATATTATGTTAGAAAGTTGGGTTAAAGGCTTGATTAGATTCAGCTTAAACAGTTTTGTCATGAACATTTCACACGTGGTGTGTATATGAGGGATTTAAAAAATGCATTGGGGCCGATGAAAGGTGCACCTTGATGACCCTACCTGCTCCGTTGGCGGAGCTGCCCCGAAAGTGAGAAGAGCTGGAACAGTGTCCTTGTCTCCACGAGAGAGACAGCTGGGCTCACACACAGGGGGACAGGTCGGACCTCAGTACGGAGGGAATGGACGTGGGAGGGTACGGTGTGGGGACTCACAGATGTGCTCTTCTGAAAGCTTCTGCTCTCTCCACAAAACAGCAAGTTGGGTTGGTGCTGACAGCACACGGAGAGGCGTGTTGGAGGTTTGAAGAGCCAGGAGAAGGCGCAGCATCAAACGGGGAGTGAGGGACGGAGCCGACGGCGTAAAACAGCACACGCCCTAAGAGCCCTCCCACGGCCCTGAGTTTACATGGAGGTCACTTGACCTGTTTCCCCCCAACCATTGTGGTGAGTGGGTTGGTGATAATTGGAGCAATTTGCATCAGTTGTGGGCCTTCACTTCTGGAAATTTTATCAGAAGGTGGGACTGTATCATATACAGGAAGGTCATTAGTAAAACTGGTTACTCCTAAGAATTTTAACCCCTAGATATTCACCCCAAAGCCTTGGATACGTGTCCTCTGCAGGGGAGGCCATTATGAAGTTTCAGATGAAGAGTAGACAATCTGGTAAGGAATGTTCCATTTCCTAAGTGTAGAATTGTGAAATTTTGAAACTTTGTGCCCACAAAATATGAGACATTTGATGGCAAATAAGGGAAAAAATAAATGTATTTATACTTGATTTCTTCATATATTTCTTTTGAAGTTGGATATACGTTCACTGTTAGTTAAACCTGAGATTGAATGTTTGATGTTACTTTAAATAGGTTTCCAACTGGGAGAAAATGTTTTCTGAATATTTTCTGGGCCATCATAGGAGTGTTATGTAAGAGAGAAAATCGTTATAATAGTCTTCTAAAAATACTTTAATGGAAAAATATTTTGCAACTAGATATGTCTGTTTAAAGATGTAATATTAAAAACTCTGCAATCTTGATTTACAATGTAATTTTTTTACATTAATACACTTTATTTTTTAGAGCAGTTTTTGTTTTATAGAAAAACTATATTGAATATTTACATTTACTTCATAAGCCCAACTCCCCTAAACAGTTTCCCTTATTAGTGAAGGTACCTTTGTTACAATTGATGAACCAATGTTGATTCATTATTATTAGCTAAGGTCCAAAGTTGACACTAGGGTTCACTCTGTGTTGTTCGTTCTGTGGGTTGTAACTATCCACTGTTACGGCATCGTATGAAACAGTGTCACCATCCTCAGCAATCTGCGTGTCACCTGTTCATCCCACTGTCCCTCCCGCCCCTCCCAACCCCCTGGCCACCATTGATCTTATTACTGTCTCTACAGTTTTCCCTTTCTCAGAATGTCATATACTTGAAATCATGTAGTGTAAGGATGCAGGTCCCATCCGGCCCTCACCACCGGGCCTTCCCAGCCGGTTGCGGCGCAGTGCCCCCCGGGGGGGGGGGGGGCGGGCCCCGGGGGGGGGGGTGGTCCCCGGGGGCGGTCACCCGCCAGCTGGCAGTCCGATCCAGCCTTCCCCTGTACTTAAAGGGGAAGGCGCCGGCTTCTCCTGAAAGGGCGCATCTTAAGGAGGGACAACTCCTGCGGCGCCCAATCTGGGGAGGCCAGCCGAGACCTTTGACCTTTCTAGAGGTGGTCCTAGTCACGCCCCACATGGGGCGTCCTAGGCCCACTCTGATTGGTCAGTGCTCTGGATGGCGTGATTGGCTCCCACGACTGCCAGTATTGATGGGGGGGTAGGGATTGGATCACTGTATTTCCTGCAACTCCCCCTCCCAAAGGCATAAAAGGCCCTGCCCTGCCTTTGTTCTGGGCTCTCTCCACGTGGCCGGCGGGTCGGGTAGAGACTGTGAGCCCGAGCTTAAGCTTGTAATAAAGGCCCTTTCCTTTTGCAGGCGTGACTCGGTCTCCCTAGCAGTCTCTGGTGTTTGTTTTGGGGTGATTTTACAAACTTGGGCACAACAGTAGTATATACCCCTTTTAGGTTAGGTTCTCTCACTTACTTAGAAAAACGCATTTAAAGTTCCTGCGTGTGTTTTTGCAGCGTCATAGCTCATTGTTCCCATCAGTGAATGCTGTTCCAGGGTGTAGATGTACCGTGGTTTGTTTCTGCAGTCATCTACTGAAGGACATCGTAGTTGCTTCCCATTTTTGGCGATTATGAACAAAGCTGCTATAAACTTCAATGTAATTTAAAAAATACAGGTGTGATTGTTGATGCTTTTCTGAAGCGAAGCAGTGCTGACATTTGCTAGACCTCGCTTTGCCTGATTACTCACAGTAGGTCTGAGAATGTTTCCAGAGGATACTAGTCATCTGGAGATTAAATCAACATGAACCTGAAAGAAGTGACAGGAAGGCAGATCAGGAGAAGGAGCCACCTGATGTAGGACTGAATACCCGGCTGGAGGTTTAGAGACAGATTTTCACCCCTCCCCGTCCACATGCTTGTGAGCTCTGAAAGCCTGATTTACATTTAGAGTTTGTGTGAGGGAGGGAAGCCCCACAAGGTCACTTGGTGCATGTGGGACCTATGCACACGTGCCAGGCTCTCTGTGGAGTGGCTTCCACTGGAGCAAGCCCTGCTACCCGTGCTCTGTCTGTCACCCTGGCTCCCGCACAGGGACTTTACATTCGCCCACTGCGTTTCCTGTTACAGGAAGGTCCTCTTGGTGAAGCATGGTTCCTTCACCTGCCCTTTCAGCCTTTCTCGCGGACTGTGTGCCACCCGGTGCTGCCCACTGGGAATGCGGTGGTGACTGAAACTGTGGTGGGAGCTAGGAAACTGACATGCAGAACGGATCAGGGTCCTTTAGAATTCCCTGCCCACCCAGCATGGGGCCACGGCTGTTTTTCATATAATGCGTATGAGAAGGCACTGCTCAAAATGAGAAGGCCTTTCGGCCAAAGCAGGGAAGTGATTAATTTTGCTCTGAAAGGAAAATACTGTGGGTTGTACTTCTTACGATTAAAATTTAAAATATGACCCAAAATGCTTGCATTACAACTCAGAAGAATGCTGATGCTCAAATGCTAGGGAGGCCATTACTGTGATGAAAGCTAAAAACAATGTGTCAGTGTTTTCCCATCTGTTGGAAAACTCTAAATTCCTCTGTATCTTATTTTAATTCTCTTAACAGCTTGGTGTGCGCGTGTCTCAATCCCGTAGGGTCATCGCTGTTGCAGATAAAGTTGAAGGAGTAAAGGATTCCCTGCTTCATTCTGTTGTGCGGTCTTCTTCCTCCATGTTTCACGGAACAATCTGCATACAACAAAATGCATTTGTTGTAAATGTTGAGGTCTTGACAAGTGTATCCACCCACGTGACTACCACGACAAAAACACTTAGAATTTCCCATTTCCAGAAAGTTCCTCCGTCCTCTCTGCAGTTGGTCTCTTCTACTCCCTATCACTGGCCATCGCTGAAGTGCTTCCTCTCTCTGTGAATTACAGTTGCCTGTTCAGGACATTTACACGAATGGAACAACACTGGAAATACTGTTTGCATCTGGCTTTTATTTAATTTAGCATAATGCTTTGGAGATCACCCGTATCATTGTCTGCAGGGTGTTTCTCTTATATTGCTGAGTAGTCCATTATCTGAATATACTACAGTTTTCTTACCAGTTCGTCTGCTGATGAACGTTTTGGTTGTTCCCATATTTTGACTCTTATGAATGAAGCTGCAGGAACATTCTCATACATGCTTTTTCATGTACATCTGTGTTTACTCTCTAGGGTAAATACCTCAGGGTGCATTTGCTGCGTCTTACTGTAAGTCTTACTGTAAGGTTTTGTTTAACTGCGTAAGAAACTGTCCAACTATTTCTGAAGTGTTTCTAACTCGTTACTCTTCCACCAGCAAGAGCTGTGAGTTGCAGGAACTCCAAATCCTTGCGGGTCTCAGAAATTGGCAATATTTTAGTTTGGTTTTGTTTTAGCCATTGTGTCAGTTGTGTAGCCATGGCTCCTAGTGGTTTTAATCTGCATTTCCTTGGTGACTAAGGATGTTAGAGCATCTTTTCATCTGTTTATTAGCATTTTATGGATCTCCTTTTGTGAATGGCCTCTTCAGCTGTTATGCCCATTTTTTAACTGCATTGTCTTTTCCTTACTGAGTGGTCAGCCTTCTTTATGTATTGTGTCCATAAGTCTATTGTCAAACGTAGGCAGGTATTTGCTCCCAGTCAGTGACTTGCCATTTTATTTACATGTTTTTTTTCTGAAAAATCTTCCATTACGCCACTCTCCTAAAGATTTTCTTCTCTATGAATGTTCTGGTTTTAGCTTTTGCATTTAGATCTGTGATGCATTTCAAGTTAATTTCTGCATCTAGTATGAGATAAATATTGAGGATCATTTTTTCCCCTAAATGGATATCCCATTGTTACTCCAACCATTTGTTGAAGAAACCCTTTTCCGTGTACTCATTACTTTGACATTTTTGTCCAAATTCAGATATTCACATATGCATGGCTCAATATCAGGACTATTTTGTTCCATTTGTCTATATATCTGTATCTTTATGTTTTCAAGTTTTAAGTGGTTTTAAGTCTTTGTATCAGATATTATTGGTCCTAAACTTTGTCATTATTTTTCTAAAGTCTTTTGCTATTCTAGGTTCCCTACATTTCCACATGAATTTTAGAAATCAATTTTTGATTTCTAAGAAAATATATATTTTGGGGATTTTGGGGATTGCACTGATTCATTAGATCAATTTGGAAATGACTGACATTCTAACAATCTAGTGTCCTCTAATCCATGAACATTGTGTATTTCTCTGTTTATTTAGGTCCTCTTTAACTTTATAGATTTTGTTGTACAGGATTTACACGGATTCTGTTAAATTCACCCAGAAGTATTTGATGTTTCTAGATTCATTTGTAAATTGTATATTTATATCAGTTTCCAATTTTAATTACTAATATATAGGAAGAAGACAATTTTCTCATGAAAAAATACATCAAATTATGATCAGAGCTTTACTCTTTATTAGATTCAGGATTGACTGATTTAGTCTTTGGCAGCTGTTATTCCAGATCCTATTAAACACCATCACTAAATTGTGATGGTGACCGTACCAAAGCATGTCAAGTTTATAGAATGGAGATACCCTGTGGGGCACATTATCGTGCTATGTTACAGCTATATCTGGAGCAAGATTGAGAAGTAACAAATAGTGCAAAGCTTCAAATATGAAAACCACATACTGGCTGCATTTCATTCATAAGAATACTCTACTCCCTTCCCCCATGACCACCCCTACCTCAGATACACAAATCAAGTTGATCCTATGCCCTGATTCTCGGTACAGGCATCTTTGCTTGTATTTTATTTCCTTCAGTCTCACTTCTGTGGCCCTCCTTCTGCATAAGTACCCACACTGGTATTGATGTATGTCTTTCCCTTCCACTCAATTATTTAAATGGTGTTGTTTGTGTGCATTCTTAAGTTTACATGTATGGATTTGGGCTCTGAAGCCCTAATTATTTTTCACTCATTACTATTCATATGATGCCTTTGTTGCTGCATATAAGATGCAGTTCATTGTTTGACATGCTGCATTGATTTCTGTCTTCCGAATACCCCAGAATTGATGTCCGGCACGAAGAGAATGGATACACCTATTCTGCCTCCACATCTTTGCTTCCAAAGCCAGCGCTCCATACGGACACCCAGCCTGCTGTTTGTTCTCTTGGGCTCACATTGAAGCAGAAGTGGAGAAAATGCCCAGTTAGCAGATGCTTAGCCTCTTGAAGGTAAAAATTAGTGCCACTGGTGTAACATGGAACTTGTAGAGCTTTGAAGTATACACATCTCGTGTCAAAGGTGACATTCGAAAGTGCAGTCGAGATCACTGTTAATTGAGAATCGCAGTCTCTGAGGTTCTGGTTTCGCAGCATCTCTTTCCTTTTCTCCTAATGACTCTGTAGGTGCTGCTGGCCGTCCCTCCCTGCCGAGCGCCAGCTTCCCGGGGGGGGAGCCAGCCCGAGTTCTCCGAGGAGTGGGCAAAAGTCGCACATTGATTTCTATTTAAAGAAATTAATTATTTCATCATGGAGCAGATACTTAAGAGTTCACCATTCTCTTTTTTTTCTTCATCTTCATACATCAGAAATTAAAGTTAACTTTTTGTTCCTGTTGCATTTCGACCTTGTTCTAGAACAGCTGTGCCTGGAATAGAGCACTCTTCAGGGTACACACAGCCTCGGTACCACAGGGTGTTATAATTTGTTCTTTCTAGGTCTTGTTCATCTGGGTGCCCTAAGAACAAGAGTGAGAGTCTGACGTCAAAAGAGAATAAAAGGTTTGGGACCAATGTTTGATTAATTCCGTGGTTATATTTGGAAGTTGTGCCAAGCGCCTGCCTGCTCAGAAACTCAGAAGGTCAAAAGTGCAGTCCCCATGCGGGTTTGGGGGACCTCAGATGGCAAGAGGGCAAGAGACCCCTCACCAGCTGGTCAGATGGTTCAGTTCAGCTGGTGTGAAGAGGGCTCAGCAGGACAAAAGCTGCCCCATGGGGACGGTCCGCTTGTCCCGCTGACAGGCCCATTTCCAGTCTCAGGCTGGCTCCCTGCCGCACACCCTGCGGGGGGGGGAGGGACACGGGCCTGGCTGGGACCCTCTCTCGGGCACACATCTCCGTACCTGCTTCACTGCAACACTGCCCACTTCCCGGACCGCTCTCCCGCAGTGACCTGTCTGTCCCTGACCTCAGCCGGCACCCTGCAGCCCAGCCCTGCCCTTGTCTGTGCGTACAGCGCCTGACTGGCCCGAGTTTACACTCCACACTGGCCACAGACAGCCACTCACGTTGTCGCCTGACAGTTGTGCGCGTGCGTATGTGTGTGTTCTTCGCCAGGCCTCTCTTCCCCTCTGCTGGACGAAGGTTGCAGGCCTCCAGGGCTCCCCACCCCTGCCCTGCTCAGCTGCTCTTTTGCACCTCCAGGGGCCTCTGACCTTCTCTCCTGCCTCCCGCTCAGGCCCCACGCTCCCCTCCACTCCCCTGCTCTCAAGCACAGGCTACAGTGCCCCCCCCCCGCCTTGCCCGTCCCCCCAGGCTGTGGTTGGCTCCCTTCTGGCCCTCACAGCTCCCTCCAGTTACACCCCAGTTCTCTCTAAAAAGCACCCCTTTAGTACAAAAGCCCAACCTCACCATCTTCTGTAACTCTATGTAATATATAAATAAATGAACAGATAATCCATGTTCATGGATGGGAAGACTCACTATCGTTAACATATCAGTTCTTCTCAACTTGATCTATAGAATCAATGCAATTCCAATCAAAATCCCAACAGGCTGTCTTGTGAATGTCAACTAACTGATTCTAAAGTTGATGTGGAAAGGCAGAAGACCCTAGATAGCCAACACAATACTGAAGGAGAAGAAAAAAGTCAGAGGACTGACACTAAGACATACTATAACGTTTCAGAATCAAGACTGTAGCATTGGCAAAGAACAGAGAAATAGATCAGTGGAGCAGAATCGAGGGGCCAGTAATATATCCACACAAAGATAATTAGCTGGTCTCTGACAAAAGAGCAAAGGCAACTCAATGGAGAAAAGGTAGTCTTTTCAACAAACGGTGGTGAAACAACTGGATGTCCACACGCAAACTAATGGATCTATGCACAGGCCTTACTCCCTTCACAAAAACTAACTCAGAATGGATCAGAGACCTAAATGTAAAACACAAGGGCGCCTGGGTGGCTCAGTTGGTTGAGTGTCCGACTTCGGCTCAGGTCATGATCTCACGTTTGTGGGTTCGAGCCCCGCCTCCGGGTCTGTGCTGACAGCTAGCTCAGAGCCTGGAGCCTGCTTCAGATTCTGTGTCTCCCTCTCTCTCTGCCCCTGCCCGCTCACGCTCTGTCTCTGTCTCAAAAATAAATAAAACATTTTTTTAAAAATTTAAATGCAAAACACAAAAGTAAAAACTAGAAAATCTAGGTGACCCAGGGTTTGGCAGTGAATTTTTAGATACAGTTCCAAAAGCATGAAAGGAATAATTGACAAGTTAGACTTATTTTTTTAATGAAAAACTTAGGCTCTTCAAAAGATAATGGTAAGAGATCGAAAAGACAAACCAAAGGCTTGGAGAGAAAATATCTACAAACGGCATATCTCTTAAAGGACTTCTATCTAAAATATAAAAGAGCTCAACACTGAACATGATAAAACAATCCATGAATAAACAATCCAACAGCTCATTCACTGCTGGTGGGAATGCAAAATGGTACAGCCTTTACACATTGGATTGTTTCACTTAGTTGGGGAAGATAATTTGGCAGTTTCTTACAAAACTAAGCATGCTTTTCACCATTCTAGCAAGTGTCCACCTAGATATTTACCCGACTAAGTCAAAAACTTATGTCCTCACAAAAACCTCCACATGTATGTTTATAGAAGTTCTCATGATTGCCAATAACTGGAAGCAATCAAGATACCCTTCAATAAATGACTGAGACCCAAGCTGTGGTACAGCCACACAACGGAATGTTTTCCAATATTAAATTAAGAAGAAATGAGCTATCAAGCCTTGAAACACACAGAGGAAACTTAAATGCATATAACCAAATGGGAGAGGTCAGGCTGTAAAGACCGCAGTAATACATGAGTCCAGCTGTGTGACATTTTAGAAAAGGCAGACGGTAGAGACAGTAAAAAGATGGGTGGTCAGCAGAGGTTTGGGGGAAGGGAGGAAGGACAGGATGAGTAGGTGACCCACAGATGGTCAGGGCAGGAAAGCAATGCTTTATGATGAGTAAATGTGGGTACGTGCCGTTATGCATTTGTCTAAACCCGTAACAGTGAACCCTAATGTGAACTGCGGATCTTAATTCATAATCCTCGTTCATCAGTTGTAACAAATGCACCAGCTAGTGCAGAGTGTTCATAGAAGGGGAAACGGGAACAGTGAAGGGTATATGGGAACTCTCTGTACATTCTGCGCGATTTTTCTAGAGAACTATAACTGTTCTAAAAATAAAATCTCCTAATAGAAGTAATAGTAAAACATCATTAGAATTGGACATGTTCCAATATAAACTGGATTAAATGTAAGCCGAAAAAATGAGGTCTTTATCCTTGTGCAGAACTGAATAGATGTGTTTTCTTCTTCCTCCCTTACTTTTTTCCTTCCTCCAGTGCCTCAACCTTCCCAGCTGCTTTTCATTGTGAACAGAAAGCTCACAGAATAAGGAAATGCAGACGATGTTAAGCAAATTAATAGATGTTCAGCACCACTCAGAGTAAGAAGTCCAGATGGAAACTAAACAAACACCAGGTGTCACCTCTCCGACGAGCAGAAATCCACCGGAGGGACAGTATCCTGGTTCTCCGGGGGGAGTAGGTACCTCACCCTCAGCCTCTGGGGGCGCTTACTGGCTTCACACCTCCTATGGAACAGTTTGGCAGAATCTACTTGAATTAAAATTGCATGCATCCTTGGACCCAGATTTGTGATAAAATCCCAGATTTGCCTGTGTCCAAATTGTAAATACATGGGGATATTCACTGCAGCATCCTTAATAACACCAGAAATAACACAAAGGTCTACTTGGGGTAAGTAACTTATGGTTGCTTTCTATGTATCAATATGGAAAGGGTTCTGATAATTAATAAGTCAAACTCAAAGTGCAGAACAGCATCGCTGTGTGCCCCTTTTATGTAAAACTGGGGAAAAGTAACAGCACCCTCCTATTTACTCGTATATTTGAGCACAGGCCCCCGGAGGGCACTGGTAGGCGGGGGCAGAGGGAGATTTTTCACTAGCTAGCTTTATTCCCTAACCACGTGACCGTATTACCTTTAAGTGTGTATTTCAAATACCTATGTTAAATCTGTACATTTTTAAGAGAATAAACTCAGAATAGCTAGGAAAAAATTGCTTTTCCTATTGTCAACCCTTATAAATCACTTTTATCTGCCTCTGAAAATCCCTCCCTTGGGAGTTTCCAGCATGGTGATTGCTAACGTTCTTTTGTAACTGTGAGGGTCTTTTAAAATCCCTGGTGAAACCTTTTGCCAAAGAAGTAGTTCAGATTGCTCTCCTCTTTTAACAATAGTGGTCATTAAGGATATCTAGTTAATTTGTTTAAGAAAGAAAAGAGTAACAAACCAGGGTTCTCTTTAAGAAAACATGCCAGTGAAGAATATAAAATTTAAGGTTGATCTTTAAAAAAACCAGTGTAGCTATATAGAGTTCTAACCCTTTTCTTCCTGGACCCGAACTCTCTTCGGTTGTACGAAGTTCCTCTCCTGTAGAGCACAGCCTGGAGCTGGCTCTGTTTTGTTACCCTTTTCCTGTGCACTCACTGGATCTGTGCAGCCTTCTTCCCACGTCCCTGCTCTGGCAGAAGAGGTTCCGTTAAGGCAACAGCTGACAAGTGCAGGATATTCTGGTGATTCTGCAAGGAGTCGACATGAATGCTGAATCCTGTTGAGCCCTGGGAAATGCAAGGTAGAGAGCATTCTTTGTTGAAGCCGCCCCTAATGTATGATGAAAGTAGGACAGAAGCCCTGGGCCCCAGAAGCAAAGGCAGGAGCGGGGACCATAGCCCTGCTGACCAGCGACTCTAAGACCAGTGCGCACCAGTGTTCCCGGGCCGCGTCTTCCTCCGCCCCGCCTCCTGTCTGCGCTCTCGTCATGTTCGGACAGCTTCTGAAAACCTCATCGATGCGTTGTGCCTCTGTTGTAGGAAACATGGGTGGAGGCTTGAGGATGCAGGACGTCGGGGACTTGTATTGTTCCCCGAGAACCCGCTAGGAAGTACTTCACTGAGTTGTCTTTAGAAGGTTTCTTTCAAAGGCTAGTCTGATTGTTTTACCTGAAAATTTACAGGAAATGTGTATGACAATGTTTTAAATAATTTTTAGAACAGTTTTAGATTTACCTACCGAGAAGTTGGCAGAGTAGTTCAGAGACTGCCATATACCTTCTCTCTCCCCTGTTTTTAGTATCTTAACATTAGTAGAGCCTAAGTATTTAGTGAACCACTATTCATTTTATTTTATTTTATTTTATTTGAGAGAGAGCACAGACGGGAATAGGGGGAGGGGCAGAAAGAGTGAGAGAGAGAGAGAGAGAGAGAGAATCCCAAGCCAATGTGGGACTCAAACTCATAAACTGCAACATCATGACCTAAGCCAAGGTCGGATGCTTAACTGACTGAGCCACCCAGGTGCCCCTACATTACTATTATTTAAAGTTCACAGTTTATTCAGAGTTCCTTGCATTTTATTAAATGTCCCTTTTCTGCCCCAAGATTCCATCCAGGACACGCGTTACGTTTAGTTGTCGTGTCTCCGTAGGCTCCTCTAGCCTGTGACAGTTTCTCAGGCTTTCCTTGTTTCTCGAAGATGTTGGCAGTTTGGAGGAGCGCCGGTCAAGTATTTGGGGGAAACGCCTCCCCTGAGATTTGTCTGATGTTTCTCTCAGACTGTGGGTGGGGGAGAGGGAGACCCCGGAGGTGGGGGGCTCTCCTTACCGCCTCACGTGGGGCACAGTCAGCCTGTCAGCACCGCCTGCCAGGCTGGCTTGCGGCTTGTCAGGCTTCTGCCCTAGGGACTCCCGCTGCCCTTCCCTGTTCTGTCCTGGGCTTTTCTGAAGGAGGTCCCTGTGCTGGGCTCACACCAACCAGTGGGGATTTGTGCTCCACTCCTGGAGCGCCGGAGCATCTGGACACATTGTTTGGAATTCTTCCCCAAGGGAAATTTGTCTCTTTGTATCAAATATACACTCATGGGTGTTTATTTTATATTTTGGGTTATAATGCAATACTGCTTTATTGTGGTGCTTACATTATTCCAGCTTTGGCCTTTGGGGGCTCTTGGTCCAGTTGATCCTGTGTCCCTTTGACACCCCCCCATTAGTGTGTGTGTGTGTGTGTGTGTGTGTGTGTGTATGCGCTTTTTTGTGCACTCCTGTACTTTGTGGCATGATAAAACTCTCCGGGCTCCTCTTCTGTGTTTCTTGCCCCAGGCCTAGAATCAGCCATTTCGCCATGGAGTTCTGGTTCCTTGGATCGGAGAATGGTATTCAAGACCAAGATCGGGGTGCATTTCTTTGTATTTCTATCTGAATCTTTGTATTTCAGGTGGATTTCTATGCTTTCTAGAGAGCATACAGTTAAGCTTTTCTTTTCATCCACTCTGGTATTTTTTATCTTTTAATTAGTACATTTAGACCACTTACATGTAAAACGATCATGGATCATTTTACAGATCGGGTTAATATCTACCATGTTTTAAACTGTTTTCTATTTGTTATTTCCTTTTTCCCTTTTTTTCCTGCCTTCTCTAGCTTTACTTAAGCATTTTACATGATTCAATTTTATCTTTTCTTTTAGCCTACTAATTATTACTTTTTAAAACAGTGTTTAGTGGTTGCCATCAACTTTGAAGTGTCCATTTCATCAAAATCCCACCTTCGGATAACACCGTGCCAGTTCCCATGCAGTGCAGGCCCCTGTGACAAGATGCTGCCGGCTCCTTCCTCCTGCCCTCACGACACCGCTGTCCTTCATGTCACTCATCCGCAGGCTGAAACTGCCTAACACACGGATCTTGTTGCTGCTTTAATCAGCAGTGATGCTTTGGACCAATTAAGAATACGCAAAAAGAAAATGTCTTCTCTTCATTGATTCCTTTTCTGACTCTTCTTGTAGATCTCACTTCCTGACCTCCATCATTTTCCTTCTGCTGAAGAACTTCTAACATCTCTCACAGGGCAGGTCCGGTGGCAACGCATTATTATCTGTGTCTGTGTGTCCCTTTCCCCCACCCCATAGAATAATAACTTCTAGAAAGGAACACAGAGAGTCTTTATTTCTCCTGCACCTTGGAAGGTAATTTTGCTGGATGCGAACTTTGGCCTGGTGGGGGTTTCCTTCCACACTTTATTTAATAAGCACCTCGTTTCATTCTCTCCTTGCTAGCACGGCTTCTGTTCTTAGCCTCGTTCCCTGTGAGCACCGTGTTTTTCTCCCCGCCGGCTTCTCTCAAAATCACCTCTTTGGTTTTCTGCAGGTTTGAATGTGATATGTCTGGAAATAGACTTTTGCCATTTACGTGACTTGATGTTTTATGAGCTCCCTGGATCTCTGATTTAGTGTCTGTCATTAATCTTGGAAAGTTTTCAGGCATTATTTCTTCAAATACTTCTTCTCCATTCTCTCTGCATTCTCCTTCTGGTAGTATAATTATGCATATGTTACACCTTTTACTCTTGTCTCACAGTTCTTAGATATCTTCGTGTGGAGTGTTTTCTGTTTCCTTCTTTGTATTGATTCAGATTGGGAAGTTTCTTTTGACCTTCAAGAGTGCTGGTTTTCCTAAGCTGTGTCCAGTCAACTAATGATCCTATCAAAGTATTGTTCACTTCTCTTAGTGTTTTTTTATTTCTAGCATTCCATTTTTGTTTCTTATACTTTCCATCTCTCTACTTACACTATCCATTTGTTCCTACATTTTGTCTACTTTTGCCATTAAAGTCCTTATAACAATATTAATCATAGTTATTTTTTAAATATTTATTGATTTTTGAGAGAGAGAGAGACAGAGCACAAGTGAGGGAGGGGCGGAGAGCAAGGCAGACACAGAATCTGGAGCAGGCTCCGGGCTCCGAGCAGAATGCCCAATGCGGGGCTTGAACCCACACACTGCAAGATCATAACCTAGCCACCCAGGCGCACCCATAGTTATTTTAAAATCCCTGTCTGATAATTCCAGACTCTGTTGTGTCCTGGTCTGGTGCTGATGGCTGCTTCATCTCTTCGGAGTGTTGTGTTTTGCCTTCCGGCACGCCTTGTCATTTGTGCTGCATCAGGCGGTGGCAGCTGAGGGAGAGAGGCCTCGGCATCAGGATTTGTGTTCATCTGGCTGGAAGCTGGGCTGTACTTGGTGTTATTTGGGCCGTAGACACCAGACGATATCAGTTCCCGTCGGCCCCTAACTTTCGGCTCCCTCTGTATGTTGGGCGCCCTGGGTTTCCCCTCAGAGAAGGTGAGTCTTGCGTCTCCTTTAACTGCAGTCGCTGCTGTGAATCCTGGAGCCTGTTGGTGGGTGAGATGGTATTGAGAAGGGGACGGGTTCTCTATTCTGTGGAACAACCCTCAGTCTTGTAGTGCGGCGGTGTTTCAGGAGCGCGGCCTTCGAACTGTCCTCACGTGAGTGGAGCCAGCCCCCGCCCGGCCCAGATCTTTCCCTGCTGCAGTGCTCCCACACTACCTCCTTGAGGTCCTGGCCCCTGTCTCCTCCATTTCGTTTTTGTTCCTGTTCCTCCCGACATGAGACAGGAAGGCTGGGGGGGCTGGGCCGCAGAGGAACTTCCTTACTGCAGCTGGAACCTCGGTCCTGGCTTCGCCCTGGCAACGTCCTCCCTCCTGGAGAGAGGCTTCCCGGTGGGCACGGCTCTGCGCAGTGTTTCATGAGGCCTGCTCTCCCTCTGTCCCTGTGGGACTTGGGAGGGCGTCCCTCTCTCCTCACCATGAGAGCCCGGTTGGGCTCCTGGAGGAAAAGCCTGGGAATGTGGGGGGGCCCCCTAGGACTGCAGCCTCTGATGGTTTCTCACTCATGCTGGTCAGACTTGGCCACACGCAATTCCTCCCAGTTACCTTCTGAGTACTCCTGTCAGTTGATAGCTCTGGCCATTTCCATTCCAGGTACGTGGCTGCTGTGGCTCTCTGGACGCACCAGCCTCCCCACATTCCGGGTGGTGCTTCGCCACGGTTCAGAGGCCCAGGAAACGTAGTTGATCTAACCTTTGTCCAGCGTTTTCTTGTTGTGTTGACGGGAGTGATACCTTCCAAGCTCTCTTTTCATGTTGGAGCTACAACCGGAAGTGTTCCTAAGTCTTTCTGAAGAGTTGTTACTTGGCTTACAGAAATGTGTCAGTTACAAAAATAGTAAATCAAAGCATATACTCAGTAGTAAATATGCTGAATTTTGCTTTAGGGAAACATGAAGCAAAATGTTTCAATAGCTAAGCATACTGTTCGCTCAGTGATGGCAGCGGGGTGGGCAGAATCGGTGCCCTCCTGCCCCGCTGGCCTTTCCGGACTCTCTTCTCCGCAGAGTAGATTTTCCCATGATCAGGGGCCTGAGGCTCAGTTTACTGACTTTCTGTCACCTGCCACCCAGTTAACCAGCTGGTGTCTGCGGTGGGGTTTGATGCCTGAGATGTGAAGCCCGTTGTTTCCCGACCCAGGTTCTCAATTTAGAATCATACTTTGGCTCGAAGCATTTGTCCAGAGGCGTTGCCCTCAAAACTGTTGACAGTGACCCTGTGGCCTTCGGCAGAACATTTATATCTGCAGATGGCCAGTGTTAACAGGGTTAGCATGGAAGTAGGAGGAGGTGCTTTCTCTCTTCATTTATAAACAGATAAGCATCTGGCGTTTAGGAGGCTCCACTGAAGGACACTAGTATTGTTTGAAATCATTTCTTTCTTCAAAAGAACACCTGGTTCAATCGCCACCACTGAGATGTAGAAGCCCAGGCTGAGTTGAAGTCATCGGAAACCAACTTGACAAACTAGGAATTAGGTGTCTGGGTCCTGGCCCCTCCCCATGTGTCCGGCGTGGCAGCGGGCACGATGCAGGGGGAGAACGAGGCTCCCTGACGTGCAGGGTGTCCCGCGGGAGAGGTGCCCGCACGGAGCGCTGCCCGGCACCAGGCTTCTCTGCCCCATGCACAGTGCCTTCAGGACCGTGGTGTGCAGGGCGACTCTGATGTGGGGAGTGAAGGACC
Source organism: Helogale parvula (assembly GCA_004023845.1). NCBI lineage: Eukaryota > Metazoa > Chordata > Mammalia > Carnivora > Herpestidae > Helogale > Helogale parvula. Next base: position 8,356 of record PJEM01015970.1, on the reverse strand, counting down.
TGGACCCCGGGGCTCTCAGCCCAGACACTGAGTCCCTCAAGGTCAGTTTCTTGCCCTTGACGTGACTCCTTTAAAGCCTCCCCCAGAATCGTACAGCTCTAAGATCAATGCCTGCCTTCCTTTTTCTTTTTTTAATGTTTGTTTATTTTTGAGAGAGACAGAGAGTGCAAGCGGACACAGAATCCAAACCAGGCCCCAGGCTCTGAGCTGTCAGCACAGAGCCCGGTGCAGGACTTGAACTCAAAAACCGCGAGATGGTGACCTGAGCCAAAGCTGGATGCTTAATCCACTGAGTCACCCAGGCAGCCCATTTTTTAAAAATCCATTAGCTTTTCTATGTCCTTTGGGAAGTTTAGTCTGCTTACATTTAAAGTCATTACTGATAGTACCAAAATTTCTGTTGCCATTTTATTGTTTTCTACGTATCTCATAGTTATTTTGTTCCTCTCTTCTTCTCTTGATGCCTTTGTGTTTTGTTGATTTTTTTTTTTGTAGTGACTTATTTTGATTCTCATTTCACTTTTGTGTATCTTCTAAAGGTATTTCTTATGGTTACATTGGTGAGTATGTAAAACATCTTACAGTTACAACAGTCTGTTTTAAACTGATAAAAACTTGAGTCACATGCAAAAATTTCTGCTCCTTTACATGGTTCCCCCACCAGCTTTATGTTTTTGATGCCACAAATTATATCTTTTTACATGTAGTATTCATTCATGTAGTTTTATAGTTATTTTGTATGGTTTTTCCTTTAAATTGTACACCAGCATTAAAAGTTGCACACGCACTGCCACTACAAGCACTGCGGGATCTGGTGTTTTTCCTTAGGTTTTCCTGTATATTTGCATGTGCTTTGGTGTTGCTGTCCGGCCTCCTAATTTACTTCAGTGTGAAGGACTCCTTTTAGCATTTCTCGTAAGGTGGGTCTGGTGGTAATAATTCTCTCAGCTTTGTTTATCTGGGAAAGTCCTTATTTCTTCCTCACTTTTAAAGGACAGTTTTGCTGAATATAGTATTCCTGCTTGGCAGAGTTATTCATTCAGCACTTTGAATATATATCATCTGACTTGTGTGATTTCTGCTAAGCAGCCCTCTGAGAATCAACTTGTAGTTGATGCAACACTTCTATCCACTGCTTTCAAGATTCTCTCCGTGTCTTCAGCAGTTTGATTAGAGTGTCTCAGTGGGGGGTTTATCCTACTTGGAATCTTTTTGAGCTTCTTGAATTTGTGTGTCCACTTCATTTCTCCTATTTGGGAACTTTGGACCATTGTTTCTTCAAATCAGCTTTCTGCCTTTTAATGTGTTCTCTTTCTGAGACTCCCAGAATGCATATATTGGTCTGTTTGTTGATGTACCTTAAGCTTCTTAGGCTTTCTTCATCTTTCTTTCTTCTTTTTATTTTTGCTCCTCTGACTCAGCAATTTCAAATGACATCTCTTCAGGGTCACTGAATCTTATGCTTGAACAAGTCAACTGTTGAACCCATCTAGTAAAGTTTTGATTATTGAATTCTTTAGCTTCAGAATTTCTGTTTGGTTCTTTTATAGTTTCTGTTTTCTCTGTTGATATTCTCATTTTGTTTATGCATCATTGTCCTGACTTCAGTTAGTTTTCTGTGTTCTTATAGCCCATTAAGTTTCTTTTGGATGATTATTTTGATTTTTTTTTTCAGATAATTTGTAGACCTCTGTTTCTCTAGGGTCAGTTTTCCAAGATTTATTATTTTCCTTTGGTTGTGGCATGTTTCCCTGTTTCTTCTCGTGTCTTATTATTTTTTGCTGAGATTCATGCACTTGAAACAACAAACAAAACCTCTCCCAGTCTTTACAGACTAACTTTGTACACGGAAAGAACTCCATTTCCAGTCAGCCTAGCCAGAGAGCTCCAGCGTTCTCTGAGAATGTGCCTTCTCTGAACTTGTGCACACAGTTGGGGAGGTGGTGGCTTTCGTTTTCAGGAGTTTGTAATCTCTTGCCCCCTCCACTGTCTGCCTGCAGTACTGCAGCTCCTTTGGCACCTCCACGTGCCACCAAGCTCAGGTTGTCCTGGTGGCCCCAGGCATTCAAAACTCCCCTATCCTCTCCAGCACCCTGGTCTCCTGAGATAGAAATCGGTCCCTGGGGCAGTCGCCTGAGAAGCTGGAACATTGGATGTACATTCTCTTGGACTCATCTCCTCTCCTGGGGGAGAAACCGCAAACTGGATATTTTCTCCCAATTATGCTGGGTTGTATCAGCGTGGAGAAAACCTGTCATAGGTGAAATCCAGTGGCTTTTCTTATAGATTTCAACATGGCTGTTCTTGACTGTGTGCTCGCCCAGGGCATTGCAACTTCCTAACTGGTTTCTGGAGTCCTCATAAAGTCTTCTGGGACCGAACAAGGTCTGGCCTGTCTGTTTCACCATCTTGTCAACATCACTCCAGCCTCCAAGGCTGTTGTAGGAGCCTGGCGTGACCACGGGCTTCACTTCCCTCTTGGGCCTGCAACCCCACACAAAGAGCTCTCCCAGATGGTTCCGTGTTTTCTCGAAAGGACAGGTCACTGGTTTAGCACAAGAGCAGAACCTTGCAGTCACTCTGTTACAAGGTGGCATGAGAAAGGGCTCCCTGTGGCCCTCGCTTTCCTAAAGGCAGGCTTTTAATACCGTCACTGTGGCGATGACTCTCTAGCTCAATCCTTTCCTTTCGTGGGGCTGCATCTGACATTGGCTTCTGTCCGAGGCTGCTTTGGAAGGACCTGTGTTTGTGTCAGGAGATGTGCTTTATGCTCCCTCCGTCTTCTATTCAGAATCTCTGGCAGATTCTCTTAGTTCCTAGTCTCATTCTTTTCAGAATATATATTTCTGTTGTTCCTGGGGACCATCGAGAAGCAGAAGAGTAGATGTATCTACATCTTGAAATGAAAATCCCTGAGGTTTTTTTCATGTTCTTTTAAAATTAATATTGAGGAATAATTGACATATAATATTAGTTTCAAATGTACAGCCTAGTGATATGACATTTGTATTCACTGGAAAAGGATCCCTACATAATTCTAATTACTTTCACTTTACAGAGGTAATATTATTGACTCTGTTACCCATGCTCTGCCTTCCATCCCCATGTCTTATTTACTTTATAACTGGAATTTGTGCTACTTAATCCCCTTCACTCACGCAGCCCGCCAAGTCCGCTCCCCTCTGGCATCCACTGATCTGTTTTCTGTATCCTTGAGTCTTGATTTGTTTTATTTGTTTTGTTTCGTAGATTCCACACATAAGTGGCATCATGCAGTATTAGTCTTTTCTCTGACGTATTTCGCTTAGCATAATACCTTCAGGGCCCACCTTGCTGTTGCAAATGGCAAGATTTTATTTTTTACAGCTACGGTGTATTCCATTTTCCATATTCTGGATATTCTAAATATTGGTGCGGTGGACATATGGGTTCAGATATCTTAAAAATCTTTTAAGACGTCTAAGAAAATCTTTCTCCAGGTAGATACGCAGTAATGGAATTGCTGGATCATATGTTTTATTTTCTGAGGCACCTCCGTACTGTTTTCTATAATGGCTGTACCTGTGAACATTTCCACCAAACCTGCACGAAGATTCTGTTTTCCCCACATCCTTGCCACTACTTGTTATTTCTTGCCTCTTGGAGATTATCGCTTCACACCTGTCAGAATGACTATTATCATTGTGGTTTTGACTTGCATTTCCCTGGTGGTTCATGACATTGAACATCTTTTCATGTGCTCGTTGGCCCATCTTTATGTCTTCTTTAGAAAAATGTCTCTGCCTATATTTTAATTGGATTATTTGTGGATTTGTTTTGTACTGAACTATATGAGTTCTTTGTATATTTTCGAGCTAACTGCCAAGGTTTACTTCCAGGAGGTTTATGGCTTCAGGTCTTATATTCAAGTCTTTACTCCATTTTGAGTTAATTTTTGTAGACAGTATAATATAGTGGTCCAGTTTCATACTTTTGCAGGTAGCTGTCTAGTTTTTCCATCAACATTTGTGGAAGAGACTGCCTTTTGTTTTCCCTGTTGTATATTTTGCTTTCTTTGTCACAAATTAATCGGTCATATGTGCATGAGTTTACTTTTGGGCTATCTGTTCTGTAGTTTGAAATCAGGGAGTGTGAGGCCCCCAGTTTTGTTCTTTCTCAGGATTGTTCTGGCTGTTTGAGGTCTTTTGTGGCTCCATACAAACTTTAGAATTATTTGTTGTAGTTCTGTGAAGAAGGTGTCATTGGAATTTTGATAGGGATTGCATTGAGTCTTTAGATTGCTTTGGGTAGTGTGGACTTTTTAAAAATATTGTTTATTCAGTTATTTTGAGAGAGAGAGAGTGAAGGGGAGGGGCAGAGAGAGAGAAATAGAATCCCAGTAGGCCCCATGCTGCCAGCACAGAGCCTGATGCAGGACTCTAACTCACAAACTGGGAGATCATGACCTGAGCCAAAAATCAAGAATCAGAGGCTTAACCAACTGAACCACCCAGGCACCCTGATAGTATGGACATTTTAATAATACTAATTCCATTAATATCCTTCCATTAATTTGTGTCTTCCTCAGTTTATTTTATCGATGTCTATAGTTTTATTGGTATAGGTCTTTTATCTCACTGGCCAAATTTATGCCCCAGTATTTTATTCTTTATGACACAATTGTAAATGTGACTGTTTTCCTGATTTCTCTTTCTGATAGCGTGTTATTAGAGTATAGAAATGCAACAGAGTTTTGCATACTAATTTTTTGTCAGCAGGTTTACTGATGCATTTATTCTAACAGTTTTGGGGGGTTTTTATTTTGTTTTCTGCTTTTGTAGCCTCTTTAGGATTTTCTATATGGTCATGACAGTTGCAAATAGTGACAGTTTTACTTCTTCTTTTCCAGTTGGTATGCCTTTTATTTATTTATGTATTTATTTCGTGACTAATTGCTGTGGCTAGGACTCCCAGGACTGTGTTGAACAAAAGTGGGAATCGTGGGTGTTCTTGTCTTTGTTCCTGATCTTAGGGGAAACGTTTTCAGCTTTTTACTGAGTATGATGTCAGCTGTGTGTTTGTCATATTTGGCCTTTCTCATGTTGAGGTACATTCCCTTGTACCCACTCTGTGGAGAGTTTTTGTCACACATGGATGTTGAATTTTGTCCCATGCCTTTACTGCATCTGTGGGGATGATCATATGATTGTGTTACTCATTTCGTTACTGGAGCGCTGACTGATTTGCCCCTGTCGAATCATCCGTTCATCCCTGAATAAATCCCACTGGATCGTGGCATATGATCCTTTTAATGTATCTTAAGTGCAGTTTGCTAGTATTTTGTTGCGGGGGCGGGGGGGGGGGGATGTATCTGTATTTCCCAGGGACACAAGCCTGTAATTGTCTTTTTTTGTGACGTACTTGTCTGGTTTGGGTAGCAGAGTAATGCCGGCCTCAGAGAATGAGGAAAGCTTTTCCTGTTCTTCAGTGTTTTGGGAGAGTTTGGGAGGCATGGGTATTCAGTCTTATTTGAACGTTTGGTAGAGTTTGCCAGTAAAGCCATTTGATCTTGAAGTTTTGCTTGTGGGAGTTATTTGGTTACCGATTCAGTCTCCTTATTAGCAACTGGTCTATTCAGATTTTCTGTTTCTTCATGATTCAGTCTGGAAGATTTTACGTTTCTAGGGATTTATCCATTTCTTCTAGTTTGTCTAATTTGTTGGGCGGGCTATCATTGTTCCTAGTAGTCTGTTATGATCCTTTGTATTTCTGTGGTATCAGTTGTAGCTTCTATTCCATTCCTGATCTTATCTATTTGTATACTATGTTTTTTTTTCTTGGTGGGCTAGCTAAAGATATGTTAATATTGTTTGTCTTCTTAAGGAACCTGCTCTTAGTTTCATTGATCTTTTCTATTTTTAGTCTCTATTTCATTTATTTCCACTCTGATCTTTATTATTTCCTTCCTTCTGCCAACTTTGAGCCTTATTTATGTTTCTTTTCCTAGTTCCTTTAGGGTTTAAAGTTAAACTGGTCAGTTGAATTTCTCTTGTTTCTTGCGGCAGGCCTATATTGCCATGAACTTCCCTCTTAGAACTGTTTTTACTGGAATCATTGATTTTGGTATGTTGTATTTTGGTTTTCCTGAGGGTTTTTTTCTTAAGAGCCTAATTCCATAAATTTTTTTCAGTCTTGGATCCAATCCATTAATCATTTCCTGTTAATTGGCATTTGGCATGTAATTTGGTAGTCAGCAGAGGATGCTCTTTTGGAGTTTCTTTTATTCATCGGTGGCTGGGCTCTAAATGGAGAGGTGGTGTTGCAGACATTCCACTGTGGAGATCAAATGGAGCTTTTCAGAATTCCCAGAAGTCCTCTCTAAATTGCGTTTTGTATTTCATGAGAGGTAGGGTTGGGGGCACGCCGCTGCAAACACAGCTGCTCCTGGCGATCGTGGCATAGTTTCCAGTTCTTGTAGGACGAGATGGTTCTGCTCACACCCTGTGCACCTGCCACCAGACCCCCAGGTGCATGGCCCCCCCGTGGTGACCAGAGGTGAGTGGCGCTGATGGCAGGGTGGGCACCACTGTGCCTCCGGCCCCGGGAAGCATTTAGCTCTGAATGCTGATCTTCTCTGGTCTTGTTCTTTTCTCCTTTCCCAGCTAAGATGCCCTGGAATCCTCACTTGAAACACATTGTAATGGAGAGACAACCTCTTTGTATTTATTACTTTTAAAATTCTGCCCATCTCCCCACCCTTCCTGCCACTGTTTCTTTTCTTCTTTCCTTTGTTTAGGATAAAATTTTGTGAGTTTTCCTTTAAAAGAAAAATGTCGATGAAGGAAGAATCACAGTTGTGGCCCAGAGACTGCGTTCTCCTTTCATAGACAGGCTACGAGAAGCCAGCCCAAGTACTCATCTTTTTAATATGTTTCTCTTCAAATCTGAATAGATTCACATTTTATCTTGGTTTGCTTTTATTTACGAAAACAAGCAGAAATAGATAAAGTGCTTTTTATAATTTTTTGTCTCAGTTCAGTTAGCATAAAGCAGTTCTCAGCCTTGAAACATACTTGCTGTAGAGAAATTATAAATAACATTTTAAAAGTTGATTTTTTGAAACATAGTGCTATAACTATTATTAAGGTCTGCAGGCTAGCCCACAAATGCTTAGTTCGTCAGCTTGAACTCTGAACACTGGACACAAGGACTCAGTAAGTGGAAAACAGTGGAGGCTAGTGGTCTGATTTGTCGTTTCCTGACCTGTCCTTTCTGCTTCTCTTCACTCCTCTTCCTCAAAGCCAGTACCCCCTGCTGTGCTGCCTGGGGTGGGGGTGCGGGGGTGGGGGGGGCAGGGGCCTGATTTCCAAGCACCCCAGAGGGTTGTAAGTGGGTGGAGGCCAGAGAGCATTTGCTGGCAGCGGCTGAGTAAGTTACTTGACAGTTAACCTGTGAACGGTGATGCTCCCTCGCCCTCCCAGGGGATTGTTAAAACAGATAAACCCGTGATTGGTAGGACTTTTGGGAGTGTCGGGAAGCCGGGCGGGGTGTCAGTGTGGCAGAGATTGGGGAGGGACGGAGGAGGTGGCAGAAGGCCACCATAGAAGCGGTCTGCTACGTGTCAGTGCTCGCTGCAGAATGAATGAATTCAAGTTGACCGCTTTCACTGGCGTCTCTTATTCTTGACTCCAGAGAAAAGCCAGACTCCCTGGACTGCACGCTGTCTGGGGTTGGTCCATGGACGCGCACACGGGCAGTTGTAACCAGTGCGGTTAGGGGCCCTGCGTGGCGTGTGTGCTTTGTTTACGTGAGTGTTGGTTTGCAGCCCCTCCCGGGAGCTCCCCGGCTGTCCTCTGAAACCGGCCCCTGACCGCAGAGGGCAGGGAGAGACGCAGGCCACTCCAGGCTGGTAGGTGACAGGTTTAATCAGCAAGAGGAGCTTGTATACAAGGCGTGTCTTGGGTGGCAGCAGGACGAATGGGTCCCTGCACCTGCCTGCCACATCTGAAAAGGTTTTATAAACTTGTAAACAGGGACCTTAACTGGATTTATCACCTGATGGTACGGGTGTTCTCAGCACCCCGTCACCGTCTCAAGGCCAGGTCCCTGGAGCAGCTTCTGGGAGCGGGAAAGGCAAACCTCATTCCCACATTCCAAGGACAAGGGAGGGAGGGAGCTGCCTCATCACCGAGGTCCAGCTCACGGGTCCAGCAGGGGTCCTGCCTTCTCAGTGACGTTCCCCAGCGGGAGGATCCCTGAGTTCTTTCCACAGCAGTGTCTTTTCCCTTATAAGGGTGCATGACGTGCACCCCAGTGTTCACACAGCAGCAGCATCTGTGACGGCCGCGATGCGGAAGCGCCCCGGTGTCCATCGGTG